>JASFAX010004017.1:0-40691 GCA_030737875.1 Allium sativum | reverse complement strand
CAAAATAATTTAAATGACTGTACAAAAATAATAGTGAGAAGTTCTCACATTGGTTCTTTTATTTCTGAATTTCACCGCCGTTCGGGTCTGAATTTTTCTAAAATTCTAATGTGCTCCGTTTTGGACGCGGTCAGTTTTGTTGTGAAGCTCTCGTTCCCACGATCACAAGGATCCAGTTTCGCGCAATTTGGACCTCGAATAAAGAAGATATGAGTTTACGAACATTGATTACTTTAATGGGATAATTAAGGAATAATTAATTAAATAATAAAGGGTTCAAACCCTTTCTTCTACGTTCAATTTTCTGGGCCGACGATTCGAACTAAACCCTCCAACTTAGGGCTCAGATTTGCGCTGCCTTCTCCACGCTGGAACCCAATCCGCCACTGCCACGTGGAGTGCCTCTGCACCGTGCCCCTCTACCAACAACCGGCGCCAACTTGGATCACTCCTCCTTCCTCGATTCTCGTGTGAGCGGCGGCCATACAGGCTTGAAATTCTCACTCCAGCCCACACCAAATCAGATCAAACAAGTATAGAATTGAAGATCTTAAAAAGGTCTAGAATTTTCGCTCAAGAGTGGGATAAAAATTCTGAATGGATTGGGAGTTTTTTCAATCGAATTTTAGAGCTTCGTTGGTCGTTAATTTTTGAAAGGCGGCGCTGAAGAATGAAGGGCGTTAGGGTTTAGTTATTGCCCTAATATATTAATATTTAATTCGTTTAATTCTTGAATGTGAAGCTTATCAATTCGAACTCCAAATCAAACCCAATGAATGTCACCCCCAGCTAAATACCCCCATTTCGGAAACAATAGATATGTTTCATAAGCCTATTCGGTTGTTTCGATTGGTTTTTATCCAAATTAAAATATAAAACAATATATTTTAAATTTAAACGTACATTTCAATTTACCGGGGCCACATACTAACTCTAAAAATTCCAGAAAAATAAATCTAGCTATGTTTTGACGATACAGTCCTAACAAAACTAATTTCATTGAATTTGGAGACTGTTTGAAAAATGGTCAATTTCTGGTTGATCCAATTTGACCGAAATTGACAAAACATGATTTCTTTTGCCACGCTCCCATATTGATTCCAAAAATTAAGAAAATTGAAATCTAGAAATAATTTGACATTTCAGATCCAACAAAAGTGGTTTCGTCGAAAACGGAGGTCTTTTGCAAAATGGCTATTTTTATGGGCCATATACATACATACATACATATATATATATATATACACATTAAAATATATATAAATTCCCCAGCCACTTTTCAGAATTTTCAACTGGACATAACTTTTTATTCCCGCTATGAAATCTGGATTTTTCACATTCGTTGGAAAGATATTTTCTAACGGATTCTAATATTTCTAGTTTTACTAAAATCCGATTTTTTTGAATCCTGTACATTCATTTGAAATTTGAAATCGAATTTTCAAACTACCGCGCCATTTTAAACTCCTTTTATAATCAAATTAAAAAATTTCATTCCGACTTCGCTTTAAATAAATTTTTAGTCGTTATTATTTAAAATAAATCATTCTAAATATTCAAAATACATTAAAATTTCTAAAATAAATTTTTTTTAATTGGTTCTGATTTTCCGGGTTGTTACAATCTCCCCTACTTAAAATCTTTTCATCCTCAAAAAGGAACGGAGTTGAAAGTTGTTTAACTAACCAACTCAACTTTCATTCTGGCTTTCATTCTTCAACTTTTCAGTTTCTAAGAATTTTCTAACTTTTCAAATGTTTGGCTAACACCCTAAATTTTCGAAAATTTTCTCCATAACCTCCTTTGTACGTGGAGCATGGGAAAAATCCCCAAACCGCCACGCAGTCCCTCTCATCTCAAAAAGAAAAAGAAAAAGCCAATCGGCTCATAAAATCATCCAAACCCAAACAAAACAGTAAATATGTACCTATTTGTCGGGCATACAATTTTATTCCTCTTCTTAAACAATTTATCCATAACCTGTTCATACATATATATGTACATAGATGCAATTCTAATAAATTTATAATTCAGTACAATATTTGGTGCTAAATTCGACTTGGTTCAACATTTTTCTTACATTAGCTATATAATACAATACCGATATATTTTTAAAACAAAATTAGTTTTCATCTTTATTTTAAAAATAACACTCTTCACTCTCGTTCTAGGATACTGCTGATCCTATCTCTAACGAGTCATTCCCATTGGATATTACTAACCCAATCTCTGATGAATTCTTTCGTTTGGTTCTAATGTGCCGTGTTCTCGAGCTCTGTAACCAAAGTTCTGATACCAAATGAAATAGCCCAAACTTCCCCATAAAGGAAAGTCCGAATTGAGTTGAGAACATGACAAATCCGAACACAAAAAACATAACATTTCTTTGTTATTTACAACAATTTACATCAGAGTACAAGAATATATCAGAGTATGAATAAATATTACATAGAAAAACATCAGAGATTTTAATACATAGCAGCGGTAATAAAATGTATAAATACAATGCATAGTAGAAATACATTAACAAATACAACCGAAAGGAATACACGGATACAGACCGTTCCGAATATAGCTCCAGCTATATATCCAGGATCCTGTATAAATAAATCAGAAAAACCAAAACTACTAGCTGCCCGTGTGGAAAATCTAGGCACCCAGAGTTTAGGTTGAAACAATAAACTCCAGGTCAGTCATAGGACTGGTGTGAGAACTAAAACAGTTATTAATCTTTATTTTAAAGTTAGGTAAATCAAGGGACCACGCCGTATAACACGGAATGGGTTTTAACTCCAAGAATACCAGTGCATATAACAACAACGCAATGTTAAATAAAGAAAAATGAAGCTATTATAAGACTCAGGTCCAATCACACAATGCAACGCATGCCGGAGGATAGAGTTTTACCTTATAATAGCCAAATATGCCTGATACGTTTCAAAACAAAACTTTTATTATTACAATAAGTGAAGAAATCAACTTCAAATATAAATGTATAAATCATATACGACATGAGCTCCCCATCCCACTATGTCGCCATATATAGTATACAATCAAAACCGCAAAATGTCATATTGGAAGTTTGGATTTCCATACTGGTGGATCCTGATCCGAAAGATCTATTACGTTGTACAATTCCCAACGGCTTACGTCGCAGGCATGCGAAAACGCCGTAATGCACATCTGCACCATCCAGGAAACAAGTTACCGCGGTTTACGTCCAAGCATTGGAAAACACCACTAACTCTATCCATCTGGGAATCAGGGGGTGTGCCCTATACCTATTGCTATGGGGCGACCACACCCAGTATCACCTCGGTCGACCGAATCCATGACAACCCGTAGGATGTCTATGCTCATCTCTAAAGTATACTGATCTAACCATTAGATTGCCACCATACCGGTGTGTGAGGCTCGCGAATTAACGTTACACAAAGCTATGCTTTGATCATCATCCACCAAACTTTGCTTTTCAATAAAAGTTTGGATCATTGCATCTCAGCATGCCACACTATCAATCTATACTGTACCACTGATTTCTACCGATATATAACCTCTGAGCTCATACGTCTTAGAGAAGGGTGTTAAGCAAGAGAATAAATTCTCCGCCACAAAATAGATATATATTTTGTAGAGATCAACGAATACAGTATAAAAGAATACAATGTCATACACACCATCCATTTACAAGTCCGTTCTAGGTCTGAACGAATTCAGAGGCACCTTATTCCTCATCCCGTATGTCCAATACGGGAGAGAGGCCCTCGCATATCCATACAATTAGCAAGTACATCCGGACAGGTACCACTGTAGCCTCTTCAAGGTAGCTACTCCAATCATGAGCAATAATAGCAACCCATCCATTCGATGTGAAGATCATCGGTCTTGCACCGTCTTCAATCTCTTCGACCTTTTTTCGTATCAGTTATTCAGAATGGGTTAAACCCGGTATTTCTGAATAACTCGCATATCTTATAATCAAGTGCTATAACAACACATCATACGCCTCATTCCAATCCAGAATATTCTTTTATTCATATATTCTCATCCTTAGGGAATAGGTTCCCATTAACTTTATCAAAGATAAATTCTTTTAAATTTATTCTTAATCTTCCTTTGGATATCAAACCATATTAAGGTTTTCCAAACTAGTCGGAATTAGCGAACTACACCGAAGTAATCATTTATTTTATTTCCCAATCCCAACCTATTCGTCCCATGGAGCAAAACCGGTAATACTCCATATCTAACACCACGGTGTTATCGATAAATATTAATTACCATTTCACATTCAAATCTAATTAAAGAATTAGCTATTGCCTGGAGTAAATCTGGTGGTACTACATTTTCTATCATTTTATTGAATTGATAATTTTAATTATCACATTCACTTTTCAATCTAATCAAAGATTCATTAAAACTCCATTTAGTTTTAATCTTCCCAAAAATCAATATTAATGATTATTTAACTTGGGAAATCATATCCTGTCTTTAACTGGGTTAAAGAACCAATGTCATTTAAAACACGGTTTACGATAAACCAAAAATCACATTCCATTTTATTCCAATTACTAATTATAACTGGAAATTCTAATAATTTTAATTAAAAGATTTATTCTTTTCACACGGGGTTTAAGAACAGTGTTACTGAAGATACCATTCCATCAGTCTCTAACCGTAAATTAGTAAGAGAACAATTCCCTAAGTATTAATCACGAAGGCCGAAACCAACTTCAGATCAATACCCAGGAAACCATTCAACTTAGCTAATCTCCGGTTAGTTTCTAATTTTCTTAATTCCATTGGGTTTAAGAACAACATTTTTAAAAATACCATTCACGACAAACCCAAAATTCAGTTCAATTCAATTCCAATTAAATATTAATTAATTGGTAAACTTCACTAAATCTTAACAAAAAGATTTAATCTTTTCTCAACTAGGTTTAAGAACAGTGTTAGTGAAGACACCATTCACGACAAACCCAAAATCCCATTTGATATTAAATACAAGGCTCTGAAGAGAAAGTATATCGGCCTATATTTAATATCAAATTCTAAACCCAACTAATATCATATTGGATTAACGATATATATATCTTCCAAATTTGTCCATAATATCCGTATAATCACGGAATCCAATATTGAAATATTCCAAAGATACTTTCGATTCAAATCCATTCCAATTCTTATATTGGAAATTTCTGGTTATATCAAAACAATTCATAAATCCAATTTATTTATTTAAAAATTATTGGATTTTAAATCTAGTTCATAACTAGTTCATTTCGATAAAAATATATTTTTATCTTTTCAAATATGGAATTTTTCATCCCAATTCTTTCCAAATCATTTATTATGAATTTGCATAAATTATCGATATTTTTAATAATTTTATCAAGGCCCGTGCAGTTGATTTCCATAATCGGTCATCGAACTGCACTTACAACGATCTTTTCCAAATTTGATTTGGACATAATTCCAAATCCAACCGTTAGATTTTAAATTTCTTATATTTGTTGGAAAGCTATTTTCGATACGAACCCATCAGTTCTGGTTTTAGGTGAATCCGACGGTCGGATCTCTCGTAACATCAATTTGAAGTTAATGGTCGAAAATCGCGAACAGTCGCTGCGCGGCGTGTTCTATTCTGTCCATTATAATATATATAATATATATTATATATTTCGTCGATTTCCAATTAAAACGAATTTTATAAATCGTTTTAAAACCGATTTCCACTTCCATTTCAATTTGTTAATCAAAATCGAATATTCCACTTTAGATTTGTTTTAAATTCATTTTTAAAACAGTTTCAATTTGATTTTCAAGTTCAAATCCAAATTCATTTCAAATCGATTTCAATTTTATTTTCAAATTCAAATCCAAATTGAATATTCCATATATATTCGTTTTAAATTCATTTCAAATCGATTTCAATTTTATTTCAAATTCAAATCCAAATTGAATATTCCCTATATATTCGTTTTAAATTCATTTCAAATCAATTTCAATTTTATTTTCAAATTCAAATCCAAATTGAATATTCCATATATATTCGTTTTAAATTCGTTTATAATCGATATCAATTTTATTTTCAAATTCAAATCCAAATTGAATATTCCATATCATTTCAATATTAAAATTCAAATTATCAGATTTTGAAATCACTTTTCGATAATCATTATAAAATGAAAAATCGACCAAATTCTCGTTCATGTTAAAATGGCGTTTAACTACTTAACACGGCTTCACATTTCAATATTTTCGGAATAATATTTTAAAATATTCGGTAATTCTGAACTGGAATCAGACTCAATCAATTACCATATAATTTTATTTATATTGATTTCAACATCACATGTATACAATAATAACTATAAACAATCATTAAAAAATCATACAACATCCAGAGAGTGCATTATACAACTGTATAAGGATTAAAATAAATAAATAATGCTTATACAGTCTGTCAACCCGTCGATTGACATACCACTAATTATTGGGATTAGTGTATGTCAAATATTATCCCAATACCTGTGTGGGGTTTTCAAACAACAAATATTGTTTATTATTTGTGCAGTTGGGCAATGTGTAAAATTTATCATCCCAATCCATATCAAATAAATAAGTGTACATTAAACAAACTGTCCGGTTTGTAAATGAATGTTTATTTTATTTATATACACGTTAAAAATTATATTTTTAACGATAAAATATTTTATTCAATACATGAATATTTTGTTTTCCATTGCACATCACAATCACAATCAATTTCCACAACACAGTACAATCAAACAAGTCGTCCATGGTCTGTGTACGACGGGGAGCAGTTCAAATATGCAGCTACAAAATAATTTAAATAACTCTACAAAAATAATAGTGAGAAGTTCTCACATTGGTTCTTTTATTTCTGAATTTCACCGTCGTTCGGGTCTGAATTGTCTAAAATTCTAACGTGCTCTATTTTGGATGCAGTCAGTTTTGTTGCGAAGCTCTCGCTCCCACGATCACAACGGATCCAGTTTTGCGCGATTTGTACCTCGAATAAAGAAGATATGAGGTTACGAACATTGATTACTTTAACTGGATAATTAAGGAATAATTAATTAAATAATAAAGGGTTCAAACCCTTTCTTCTACGTTCAATTTTCTGGGCCGATAATTTGAACTAAACCCTCCGACCTAGTGCTCAGATTTGCACCGCCTTCTCCATGTTGGAACCCAATCTGCCACTGCCACGTGGAGCGCCTCTGTGTCGTGCCCCTCCACCAACAACCGCCGCCAACTCATATCACTCCTCCTCCCTCAATTCTCGTGTGAGCGGCGGCCATACAGGCTCGAAATTCTCACTCCATCCCACACCAAATCAGATCAAACAAGTATAGAATAAAAGATCTTAAAGAGGCCTAGAATTTTCGCTCAAGA
Organism: Allium sativum; assembly: GCA_030737875.1. Taxonomy (NCBI): domain Eukaryota; kingdom Viridiplantae; phylum Streptophyta; class Magnoliopsida; order Asparagales; family Amaryllidaceae; genus Allium; species Allium sativum. The sequence continues at coordinate 33,266 of JASFAX010004017.1, read as the reverse complement.
GTGGGATAAAAATTCTAAACGGGATGGGAATTTTTTTCAATCGAATTTTGGAGCTTCATTGGCCATTAATTTTGAAACGGCAACGCTGAAGAATGAAGGGCGTTAGGGTTTAGTTATTGCCCTTATATATTAATATTTAATTAATATTTAATTCGTTTAATTCTTGAATGTGAAGCTTATCAATTTGAACTCCAAATCAAACCCAACGAATGACGCCCCTAGCTAAATACCCCCATTCTGGATACAATGAGATATGTTTTGTAAGCCAATTCGGCTGTTCCGATTGGTTTTTATCCAAATTAAATTGTAAAATATATTTTAAATTTAAACGTACATTTTAATTTACTGGGGCCACATACTGACTCTAAAAATTCCAGAAGAATAAATCTAGCAATGTTTTGACGATACGGTCCTAACAAGACTAATTTCGTCGAATTTGGAGACCGTATTCTGGTTGATCCAATTTGATCGAAATTGACAAAACCCATTTTCTTTTTCCACGCTCCCATATTGATTCCAAAAATTATGAAAATTGAAATCTACCAATAATTTGACATTCCGGATCCAACGAAAGTGGTTTCGTCGAAAACGGAAGTCATTTGCAAAATTACTATTTTTAAGGGCCATACATATATATATATATATATATATATATTAAAATATATATAAATTCCACAACGACTTTTCAGAATTTTCAACTGGACATACTTTTTATTCCCGCTATGAAATCTAGATTTTTCACATCCATTGAAAAGATATTTTCAGACAGATTCTAATATTTCTGGTTTTACTAAAATCCGATTTGTTTTGAATCCTATACATTCATTTGAATTTGAAATCGAATTTTCAAACTACTGCGCCGTTTTAAACACCTTTTATAATTAAATTAAAAAATTTCATTCTAACTTCGACTTAAATAAATTTTTAGTCGTTATTATTTAAAATAAATCATTTTAAATATTCAAAATACATTAAAATTGCTAAAATAATTTTTTTAAATTGGTTCTGATTTTTCGGGTTGTTACACGAATCCCCAATTTGCCTAAGTGGATTAGAGTTCGGTCCTGGTTTCAGAGCTGGGGAAGAAGAGAGCAGGATAGAGAGAGCTCGTGATGGAGGAATTTGTTTACAGGGAAGCAACTCTGATTTAGATCTAGGTTTTGCTAATTTGGGGATAGGAAAGTTGCATTCGGATTTTCTCTAAACATTAATTTGGAGTGAAAGAACTATAGAGGGAAGACGGAAATTTCAATGATTTCTGTAGCTGGAATGAAAATGCAAAGCGGGAAGCTGTTACCAAATGTCTAATACTCAATCAGTAAATTACTTATAATTGCTAATCATAATTATAAAACTTGTTAAGTATAAATTGTACATTACATATATGTTATTATCCGCTTATTATTATAATAAATTACTAATGCTAATAAGCAATTATAAATCATATTTGAATTATACGATAATAATCACCATTTATAGTAAAAATTAAGGTTAATTCAATATTTCGTTAATAATAATTATTTTTAATTATGAGTATGAAAATTTTTCAAATTTTAGTTTTTGAATACAAAATCTAAATCTAAATCTACCATCTAGTGTCAGTATTATATTATTATTACTTCTAAAAGTAAAACTAAGTCTATTAAAACCAAGCCTATTAATTTTTTTATTTTTAATAGTAATATTATTAATCATATATTATTAATACTTATTGTTAATTATAAATTATTATATATTCAATATTAATTACTTGAAATTACTTACTAATAACTAAAAGGTAAAATTAAGCTTGTTGGAATACTAATTATATATAATTATTAGTAATTAGTGATTATTTATTAATAATTAATAATTATTATAAGTTATAAATGATTAATATGATATTATTAATGATTAATTATTAAATATTAATAAATAATATAATATTATTAATGATTAGTAATAAGTATTATAATATTATAGTTAGTAATTAGTAATGTATGATTAATATAATACTACTGATGATTGATTATGAAATAATAAAAAATAATCATATTAATCTTAAGAAAGTATTGTAATTATTAATTATTGATTGTTGAAAATGGTAGCAGCTATTATAACAGGCATTTTATGATCATCGTAAAATTGATATAGGTTAAAACAGACATTTTATGATAGCTACAGAATTGGCACTTATTACAGCGGGCATTACTCGTTGTAAAATTGACACTTCTTACAACGGGCATTTTGTGACTGTTGAAAAATAGACATCTATTACAACTATAATTATAAAATATAAGTATCAACTATAATTATCAACTGTGATTATTAAATATATCATTTAAAATTATTTAGGGAATTAATTAGAAAAAACAATTTAAAATTTTGGGATTTGGAGTAAAATATACTAGCGTACTAACTGAAATTTGTGATTAAAGCAGAGGACTTAATTAGGAATTTATTTATTATATTGGTTATGAGCAAAGATTATTTTGCTAATTCTAAACAAGCAATTATTATAAGTTATTTATTATAGAACGTAAATTATTATTTATTATTACTTATAAATCATTAATTAGGACAAAATAATTATTAAAAAAATAACACTAAGGTATATCTTAGAAATATAATATAAATATCTCTTGCAAATCTGTTGGAATTCTGCAGCAAAATAGCTTCGATAAATATTCGTCGGTATTCTGCCAGGATTTGTAGTGGAAAATAGTGGAAGAAATTTTCTGTCGGTAATTTGACGCAATTTGCAACAGCTTAGTGAGAGGTAACAGAAGAAGACGACGGTAATAAATAAAAGAAAAAAGTTGAAAAAACAAAAAACTATCCCTTGTAGATACATGGAAATCCATCGCAAATTAGCGACGAAAATTTCTGTTTCTAAATATATGATGCTAAATCAGTGTTTTCTTTTAATGATCACTGCATGAATATTCCAAGAGAACACCACTAACTGATGGAAACAATGATTATACTGTTCATTCACAGCCAAGTTCTATGATGCCATCCGCCTTGTCTTCAGAATTTTGAAACTAGTGTATCGTCAATCTATGGAATTAGCTTTTGCTTCCCTTAAAATAAGACAATAAAAATGGAAACTAATTTTCATACTTATAATGCTCTTCACAAAAAAAAGTCCCATGAAACCTTTTTCCCCCCTTGAGGGGAAAAAGCAAATTTTGAATAGACAAAGAAATCTTCAAATAGACAAATAAAACTCACTGACTGCTGAGGTGTTAATTTTGGTAAAATATTATGAACATGGTTTTAGACATCATATTATGAACAAGGCTTTAGACATCATCACATCTTCACCTAGTTTAAGCTAAGTTTTTTTTCTTTTCTTTTTTAGGTAAGATATACGAGGCCCTAAATATCAACAAGTGTGCATTTTAATATATTGATCCTTTTGACATCAGATTTGACCAAAATTGAAACTTAAGCATGAACAAACGTGAATGAAACAACTAACCTTTTGAATGATGTCAGTGCCAAGTCGCTCATCGACATCATCTAGCTTCTCCTTGATAGCTGTAACATAGGCAGAAAGATGAACATAGGCGGCACCGCCACCGGGAACGATGCCTTCTTGTAGTGACCCGAACTTTTCGGTCGACCTAGACCAATCAAGAAGGCAAACTACTTTGAGAAAATGAATCATCAGAACACAAACATGAGAATATTTCATTACTATTACAATAATTTACATCAGAGTACAAGATACTAGAGTTCAAATAAATGATATACAATGAAAAAATACCAGAGATTTAAATTACAAAACAGCAGAAATATATATTCATAAATATTATGTGCAATGGAAAATATCAACTGTCACAGCTGAAAGAAATACATGGATACAAAGTTTTCCGAATATAGCTCCATCCCTAAACCAAGATCTTGTGAAAAGAAATATCTGCAAATCCAAAACTACTATCTGCCCGTGTGTAAAATATGGGCACCCAGAGTTTAGGTGGAAACAATAAACTCCGAGTCAGTCATGGGACTGGTGTTGGAACAAAAATAGTTATTAACTTTATTTTAAAGTTGGGTAAATCAACTGACCACACAATACAACACGAAATGAGTTTTCTCTACATGAATACCAATTTAAGAAAACAATGCAATGTTTTTTGAAAAATGAAGCCAATATAAGACTCAGGTCCTATCACACAATGCAACACAAACAAGAGGATAGAGTTTCACCTTCACTACACCATAACAGCCAATTTGGCACGCAATGTTGCGGAGATAGAATATGGGTTATAGCTGTATCATATTTGATAGTTGTGACGGCCCACCCCGCACCAACCGACATTTCCTATGAAAGTGCGCTGTGTCAATGTCCAATTGGCACGGGATGGTCGCCAACGAAAGGAAAGGAAAGGAAACTTAACAGTGGACTAACAAAGAACCCGTAGAATGCCTCATAGCACATGGAATAAAATATAATAATAACATACTTGACATAAAACAGGTGAGACAGTGCATAAGCTGAAAACTAAACATCATAGCAGCGGAAAATCCAATTACAGCTTATGTTCCACATCATCATTATTACAACTTTAAAAAAAACTATCTATAAAGAAAAAGAAAGGAAAGGTACACTATTAATACCCAAAGTAGTGACCAGTAGCGACACAGGGAGAATATCTATATATAGCATACGTGGGAGCATCCAGTTCGTCTCCGGTACAGCTACCCGTGCATACCACCTAACCTGTCTCTAGTCTGCCCGTTTAAGAGCACCCAGAGTAATAAGGAGAGACATAAAACTCTGGGTCAGACAAAAGTCTGGTATGAGTGATAAGCATCAAGACAGAACAATAACAAGTATACTAAACCATACCTGAACCTGGACCTGCAACCAAAGAGTTAGCACAACATACCGCTCAATAATCTAAGATGCCATTAAACATAAGGTGTAAAGAATACAGGGGTGGGGGTGTACATGACATAGTGAAAGCAAACAATCAAACATAGCAACCATCCTCACATCTCTCACTCAGTGCGTAAAAGCATACGACATCCACCACCTTGATCACCCTATTCCTTGCTATGCTCGCTCTGCCCCATGGAGTCATAATGACACCACTGCACTGATCCATAGCCACTAGTCTTTGCTATGTCCACTCTGCCCTATGAAGTCATAACAACTCCACTGCACTGGATCCTAGCCATGCTACGATCACTCTTCCCCATAGGGTAATAACTACCCCACTGCACTGATACGTAGCCTAACATCCGTCTTGGTGGTGAATCAAAGTTATGGACGTCGATAATCCCTTAGCACACGTCCCGCAGCAAAGCCCAACTCATGAAGTTGACTCGTTGGTTCCCAACTGGATCCTGAGTACAATCTTCCCACTTGGACTACCTTTGCATCTCGGGTTTTGGTTTTCTCCGAATCGGTCTTCGTTTAGTTCGCAACCCATGCCTCGCGTTCAAACTTCTGAGTTCGGTTTGTGGTCATCCTCCTCCTTCGGATCGGTTCGGGTCACTTGCATCGGATCGGGTCGTGGTGCCCAAGCTTCTGGTCATGACATCATGTTCCAGTTCAGTTAGTAAGTGATCCCTGCTCCGGGTCGGGTCGTGCCTTCTGGTCGGGTCGGGTTGCTGCACCTGTTCGTGGCTCCTTCACTCATGGCACCTCAGGTCAGTCCTCCTTTTCAGGCATCAGCTCGTAGCCTGCTTTCCCAAGTGGTTCGGGGAAGGGTGGAGCAGTTCGTGGGGGTGGTCACGATCGGGTCGGGTCGGGTAGAGAGGGGCGATCCGATCCGGGTACTGCACTTCTTTCTAGCGACTATTTTACTCCTTCGACGGCGTTTTGACCAATCTAACTTTTTTAAGCATGCCAAACAGTCATAGCAACATGTATAATTGACCACAAACACTAAAACAACAATTTGATGTGTTAAAATAGATCAAACATAGCCAAAACCCCATATTTTCTCTCAATCATGTTTAAGTAAATCAAATGATAGGATAGCAAATCTTGACCAAACTAACCAAATTTTCTAATAAAGGTCTAAAACAATATTTCAAAATTTATAAATATTTTTCCAGATTTTTAACATGTTTAAATTTGCTAATTAACACTATTTACCCTTAATTAGCCATAATTAGTGAGGAACTATATAAATCACTCATTTTAGCCACAAATAAAATATTAAATCTGAAATGATTCTCTGTTTGGCGTTGTTCCCAAGGCTATACAGCAGTTCTACCTCGATTCTTGTGCTAATCCGCTTTGATTTGATGTAGATTTGGCTTAATTACGGTTAGAAGGTGATTTGGGGTGTTTTAGAAAGTGGAGGCCATGGCTAAACTTGAAGGAACAAAAAGTGGCGGCTGGAAAATTATAGAAACTGAATTTCCTAACCCTACCAGCCTTCCCATAACCCTAATCCCGAAATGGGTTATGGGCCCACTCACTAATCACCCAAATTAGACCCGGTTAAGCTGTTTTTCACCATCTAGAACTTTTTTCAGCCATATCTCCCAAACGGTGAGTCAGTTTGGCTAATGTGACCATCTACAGAAAGGTAAACCATCATCCGGATCTAATGGAAGGGGTTTCAGGTCAAAACTCCTTTCCAATCAAAAGTTATGGCCGAAACAAGACCAGCTAGGGGCAAAATGGTCATTAAATTTTTTTGGCAAAAATCATGAACATGGGAAATGGCCCCAATAGTCGTCTCCCAAAGTTACATGACCATACGACTTCGCATGTGAAAGAAATAAATATTCTACGATCCTTTGATGCGTAGAATGCGGGTCGTTACATTCTTCCCCCTTAAGAAATTTCGTCCCCGAAATTCCTTTAACCCAAAGCATACAAAGGATCCCGCATGCCTAACAGCCATATAAAACAATCAAACATGCAGAATAAACAAAACAAACATATCCTAGCATGGGGAAAGACTAAATCAAAACAGTAATCTTATCTGGCGAAGAGTTTTGGATACGTCTTCCTAATGCTCTCTTCTGTCTCCCAAGTACAGTCATTCTCATTTTCGCCCCACTGAACTTTGACGAGATTCACCGCTTTCCGTCGAAGTTGCTTCGTATCATTCCCAACAATACGCATCGGTCTGCGGTTCCCAACCGCCGCGGGTTCAACCTCGATATCATCCAACTGATCAGGTGAAATAGTCACATCGGGGTCATGCACGAATTTCCTTAACTGGGAAACATGAAATACATTATGAACTCCTGCCATCTTCTCTGGTAATTCAACTTTATATGCCAAATTCCCAATTTGCTCAAGAACTGGGAATGGACCAACAAATCTTGGTGTCAACTTGCCACTCCTGCCAAATTGTATCACGCTTTTCAATGGAGAAATCTTGACAAACACCAAGTCGCCAATGGAGAACTTTAATTCTCTTCTCCTCTTATCAGCATAACTCTTCTGCCTATCTTGGGCAGCCTTCATTCGATGTTGGATAACCTTAATCTTAGCTGAAGTTACTCTTATCACATCTGGTCCAAGCACAAACTTCTCACCATTTTCTAACCAACATAACGGTGAGTTGCACGGTCTTCCGTACAAAGCTTCAAATGGAGCCATACCAATACTGGATTGATAACTATTATTATATGCAAACTCTACTAGATGCAAATGGTCATCCCATGATTCACCAAAGTCTAGTATGCAAGCTCTCAAGAGATCTTCTAATACTCGATTCACCCTCTCTGTCTGTCCATCGGTTTGAGGATGATACACGGTACTGAGATGTAATTTTGATCCTAACGCCTCTTGTAAGATCTTCCAAATTCCACTAGTGAACAACGGATCTCGGTCACTCACAATGCCCTTGGGTATTCCATGAAAGCTCACTACCCACTTTACATATAGTTCAGCTAAATTAGCTGCCGTTCTATTCGACTTGACGGGTATAAATCTTGCACTTTTGGTCAATCAGCCCACAATCACCCAAATGCTATCATGGCCCGATCTAGTCCTTGGTAACCCATCAATGAAATCCATTGAGACTTGTTCCCATTTCCATTCTGGAATCTCTAATGGTTGCAACACACCACTAGGCTTCTTTTGCTCAGCTTTAACTAGTTGGCAATTCAGACATTTGGATATAAACTTCCCAACATCCCTTTTCATTCCTTCCAGTAGTAGGTTTGCTTCATGTCTTGATAGATCTTGTTACCCCCGAGATGTATAGTCAGTTTTGAGTGATGACATTCTCTAAGCACTTCATCTCTCAATCCATTGACATTGGGAACAACTAGTCTTCCATTCTTTCTAAGCCATCCATCTCGATCAAGCCCATACTTGTTCATCTCCTCATTGCTACCCATTTTTAACTTGGAGATGATTTCCAATAGGTTAGGATCGTCCCTCTGACTGGAACCAATCCACTCAATCAAAGTGGGTCTGGTCGTCAAACTTGCTAATATTTCTGGATCCAATTCGCACTTTGGTCTGAAATCATACCCAGCGATGTACTCCAGTTGCTTCCACTCAAGAAACATAGCCCTAGACTGGCATGTCTTCTACTCAATGCATCAGCTGCCGCATTGCCCTTTCCTGGTGTGTATGCGATATCGAAATTGTAGGAAGCCAAGAATTCTAACCATCTTTGTTGTCGGAGGTTTAAATCTTTTTGAGAGAAAAGATACTTTAGTGACTTATGATCAGTAAACAACTTGAATCTTTCTCCCAAGAGATAATGTCTCCACATCTTCAACGCGAATACGATCGCTGCTAATTCCAAATCATGGGTAGGCTATCTTTCCTCGTGCGGTTTCAATTGCCGACTTGCATAAGCTACAACCCTGCCTCCTTACATCAATACAACACCTAGTCCGGTACCACATGCATCCGTATGTACTGTCATCTCTTCATTCCCCTTAGGAATGACTAACACTGGTGCACAAGTCAACTTTTCCTTTACGCTCTTGAATGCATTCTCGCACTTTTCGTCTCAGACGAAAGCTTGATTCTTCTTGGTCAACTGAGTCAACGGTGCTGCTACCTTGGAGAAGTCTCAGATAAACTTACAATAATATCTAGCTAATCCAAAGAAACTTCTTATGTCCGTTGCATTCTTGGGCGTAGACCAATCTTATACCGTAGCCACCTTCGCAGGGTCCACGGCGATACGATTATCTGAAACAACTTGGCCCAAGAATCTCACCTCCCTCCTCCAGAAGTGGCACTTAGAAAACTTTGCTTTCAATTGGTGTTTTCTCAACACCTCCATCACTATCCTCAAGTGTTCCTTGTGTTCTTCCTCTGTCCTCGAATAAACAAGGATATCGTCCATGAACACAAGAACAAACTTATTCAACTGATCTCTGAATACCCTATTCATAAGATCCACAAAATATGCTGGTGCATTGGTCAACCCAAATGGCATGACCAGCCACTCATAAAATCCAGACGGTGTCCGAAAGGCCGTTTTAGCTATACTCTCAGCTTCCACTCTAAGCTGATGAAAAACTGTCGCGAGACACAACTGGGAGAATACTCTCGCGCCACTCAACTGGTCAAACAAATCATCTATCCGCGGTAGAGGATACTTATTCTTCCTCGTGTAATAACCCGAAAATCCGGTCCAATTTGAGCTGACCAAAAACACAAGTCCAACCCCAAATTAAACTGAAAATCAGGAAATTAATAGAAGAAATTAGAGGGTGAGGAAAGACAAGATAGAAACTTAGAATAGAAGAACACAACATCAGAGTAACACGAACCTCACAGCGGAACGAATAACATATAATATATATAACATAACTTGAAATATACATCTGTACTTGAATATACATCATTATCAAAGTACAACACTTACAACACAACGGAAATAAACTATAGCTATATGATTCTGAAGCCTCCTGCTCCAGCTCTTCAAGTATCTGTAAATCCCGACTACTTGACTGCCCGTACAAAATTGGGCACCCAAGAGTTTAGGGAAAACAAAACAAAATAAACTCCGGGTCAGTCATGGGACTGGTATGAGTAAAACAGTTTAAAACAGTTTGAACAAGTAAACGATATCTCATAAGACCACGCCGTATAACAGAACGGGTTTTTCCCTTATGAGAATCCAAATTATCTTTATATCAAAAACCTTTTGATATTATAATAATGTCTATCAACCACAATATAATAATCATCTAGCAAAAACGCTTTCATCTCACGTTCTACATATATAGTACACAATCAAAATCGCAAGCACGTATTGGGTAATGGATTTCCAACTATGACAAGGTATGGAACCACCTTTCGCTAGTGTACCTCTAGAAAGGAATACACTGGATTCAACAAGAACATCTTGCAACCCAGCCACACATGACCGGCCACTCATTTCGTTTGAGTGTATCGAATGTATATCACCAACGGTTGGGATCAGCAACCGTTTCCCGAATGGGACAACATCAACAATAGATTTTTAGAAGTAAAAGAAACTCTAGATCAGGTGATTACACATCCTACTTCTGAGCGACCGACTTAGCCATGCTGTCTGCCCGATTTCTGTCATTTACCGGATGTGAGGCTAGAAGCTACGCTTTATCATCACACCAGATTCACTTTGAATGCCACATCGTCAAATCCATCAAATCTCCAATTGACGTCCTCAACCATACATTTTGTGTTAGCTAAAAGAAGTTTCCTTCTCCGCTTCCACTCTTGGTACGGTTGGAGAAATCAATATACATGATCGTCTGGAAATACTCTGTCAGACATCCGTCTATACAAGTCATCCAAGAACAGGATGAACCGAAGGCACTATTCAGTACATCCATCATAGGCACTGTTATCTAAGACTTATACAATAGCCCTTGCACTTTACTCCTCTTCAATTATCTTTGGCATCTATGATTCGCAACGCTTATGCCAATACAGAGTGGTTCTTTGGATAATAATCAACCAGTCTCTCCATATTAACAACGTTAAAATGGTCAAAACTTCGATAGTCGGTGAGTTAACTATCGAAGAAAACAAGTGTGCAAACAACGATATTATTTCCAAATGGAAATTCTATCAATCAATCATCAATCATATATATATATATATATATATATATATATATTCGTATTTCTTTATTATCTATGTTTTAGAAAATATACGTTAACACTGGAAAACGTTCCCATTTCTAATCCATATTTCCAATTTCAATATTTGATTACGTTTCTGATTCTATTTGGAAGCATTTCCAAATCTTCTTTACTTAGATTTAAACAGATGTTTTAAATCAACATCGTGACGACAACTCGAACCACTATACTTATTTACTAAATCACTTAACCACTTTACTCTCGAACCTTAACCATTTCTAAATTAAAAACAAAGTCAATCAAATTGGGTTATAACTACCTCTTAGACCTTAACTGAACGATGTTTCTAACCTTGAAATAGACAAAGTTCACCCTTTTAATTATTTAACAAATTCCTTACGTAACTCTCTTTCGAATTATCTCTTATTCGATAATTCTTTCCTTCGAATAAGATATATTCGATAACTCTATTCAATTTACTCTGTTGGACTAACGCTATTTTTAACTCTATTTGATTTAACTCTAATCGATTTACTCTTTTCACTTAACTCCTTTCGAATAAACTATATTCGATAACTCCTTTAACTCTATTCGAATAAACTATGTTCGATTATCTCCTTTAATTCTATTTGAATAACTATATTCGATTATCTCTTTTGGATTAACTCATTTTGAATAACTCAACTTGATTTAACTCCTATCGATTAACTAATATTCGATTTAACTCCATTCGCTTGACCCAAGATCGCAGCGATTACAATGGTTACATCTGATTCCCTCAGGAAACATCCGACCGTCGTAGGCTATCTCCATCCCTGCGAATTACGCTAGCAGTCGTGTTAAATGGCAACTCATTTATTTGACTCCAACTTATTTACTCTACTGATATATTCTAACTGATAATATTTCCTTTTATATTTATTCTATTTATTCTAACAAATAATATTTCCTTTTATTCTATTCTATTTATTCTAACAAATAAATATTTCCTTTTATAAAAACCCTTTTCTATTTATTCTAACAAATAAATATTTCCTTTATTATAACTTATCCTTCGATTTTATAATTATTTTCTTTTATAAAAATCCTTTTCCTTTTCTATATAAAATCCATCGATTTTATATAAGTAATTCATTTTCAAAATACACTTTGAAAATCCCTTTTCCCACATACAGTATTTCTTATTGTATTTAACATAACATATAACAACGATAAATATCGTCCAAACACACATAATCAACAGCAGATTATATATCACATCATATATCACAATATATGAATCACAGTAAATAAATGTTGAGGAATCCAGTTGGATTCCTCCAACCTGTTTCCCTGCATCCACAGATTTTAAACAATATGATTATCATCACTTTCAGTTCAATACGAATTATTCTGTTAATAGAATCAATATATATGGATTTAACGGTTTATATATATATATATATAATTTCCATTAACTGACTAGCAGTTCAATCAAACAGTCAACACACAGTCAATCAGCCAATATCTAACAGTTCTAAAAATACAACATGAAAATATAAACTGTTCAGCGTTAGTGAGATTTACTCACATTGGCGCGTTAGCCGTTAAATAACGGTTTGCGTTAATTGATTCAACCGGACAATTTATTTCGCCATAAATTATAATTAGCTTCGATGGACTTCCCGTCAGTTCCATTGTGTTGCTCCCGTCCATACGATCCCAACGCAACTTACGGTTCGTCAGTCTGATATCGTATGATCATGTTACAAGTTATACAAGTTTGTACGATATTTTATTTTAAACTTAATAAAATTATCAAATCGGGCTTTACCCTTTGACTTGGCCCGTTAGCCCCAAACCCATACCCACTTAAAATCCTCCTTTTCTTCATCGTGGAAACAAAACTCCTGCTCCCAGTTTCAACGCCATTGCTCCCTCTTTCCTTCAATCATTCTCCTCCCACACACCATTAATCCATAAACCAAAAACAGCATCAGACTCTCCATCACAATCTCCATCTTCTAGTACCAACCATCCTCACTTCGAACCCCGTTTCTCGATCGCGTCCTCCAGCTCGCAACACACGGTACAGTGAAAAGCACCGAAGATTTTCATCACCGAAACCCACACAACATATCCCATTGCTCCTCATTTCCTTGGCCCATTCACAGACTTCTTCCATGGAAGCATCAGTCTCCTGTATACATCATGCTACTGTATATATCATGCCGGAAAAAGAAACGGCTGCAACGGTTCACTCCTCATCAATATCCGCACCAACCTATACCCCCTACATCGACTTCGAACTCCTCTCTTCTCCGATACACAGAGAAACTGACCCCTTCAACCTCCTATACAACAGCTACCCGTCGCTCAAGTAAGAAACCATCGCCCCTTTCCATTTTCCCTTCAGCTCCTCTTTACCTCAGTTCCAGGAAAACCAGCATCTCATCATCTCCTTGAACCCACGCTGGAGTTGCTCAAGGAAAAAACGATGTCGACCCAGATCTCCCTATGAGCTCGGAAACGAGCTTCGAATTTCGTTAAAATGGTTGGAGGTTTTCTGTTTTATTTGTGGAATGAAAAGGAATGTGGCGGCTACTCATTTCGATTGCTGAAGGGAAAACGAAAAAGGGTTGGAGGGTTAAAGATCTTATATAGGATTAAGAAATCGATTTTCAATCGATTTAAGAAATCACGAGAATTCTTGTTTTATTCTACTAGAAGGAAAGAGGCCACGTTTCTTTCTTTAAAACCATGAGAGTTCATGGTTCAGAGACGAGGAAAAAGATGGGTGTTATATTTATGTTCCAAGAATCTAAATGTACTACATTACGTAAATTTCGTTTATGTTCGAGCGGCTGTGGACAGAAATAAAGATACGGTCGTGACTAGCGAGGTGCCACGATCCCAAAAATATAATAATACCAGTAGGTTAGCTTATTCTGTGAAACCCCGAAATGTTGATTACAGGGTGCAAACTACTCCAAACAAAAACTTGCTTATTTAATTAATTAAAAATTTCGATAAAATTCTAAAAATTAATTTATCACTATTTACCAAAAGAACCTTGTCTAAATTCGAACCTGATCTCTAGTTATATCGAATAACCCGTTATGGTCGATAAGCGATTCTATAGCGACTATTTTAAAATTTATTTGGACATATCTCAAAATCTACATGAGGAAATCCCGATTTTTCTCTTCCACTAGAAAGATATACTCCACCAGCTCCGTACATTTCTTGTTTCACAGAAATCCAGCTTAAAACGAATCCTGTACATTCAGTTGAAGTTCAAATCGCCAAATTACAAACTGCAGCGCCATTTCGAGCTCGATTTTAATTATAATATAATTATACGTTCAAACTGTCGTTTATATAATATATTCGTTATTCAAATTCAATTCTAAAGTGAATTAAATATCACAGATGATCAAGTTCACACCATATCGCCATTCCAGCCAATTCTGATTATTTCAGAATTAAATATATTATTTAAATTAAATATTCCTAGCTATTTAATTCCATGACCATTAAATCCTTTTAATCACCTTTTAAATAATTAAATAAATTAATTATTATACCGCTAACGATGCGGGTCATTACAATCTTCCCCACTTAAAATAATTTCGTCCTCGAAATTGCTAAGGTAGAGAATGACCCTATCGACTTGTTAGAACATATTTGTTCACTTCTTTAACTTCAGTTTCAACTGAACCAATTTAATTTCAATTAAATTTTAATTAATTCTTATCAACGAAAATTTTCAAAAATCATGAAAATTTTCTAACGCCTTAACTTTTCGAAAAATTTCGCCAGCACCTCCTTTGTACTGGTCAATAGGTCAAACTCCAACTCGCCTCTCTGGGCCATCTCCAACCTAAGAGAAAATCAAACAGCCAAGCGGCTTGCTAATTCGGCTCATAAATCTTATATCCAATAGAAATATAAACTTGTACCTTTTGTCGGCATATCATTTTATCCTTTCCACCTATTATCAATTCAGTGGATACAAGGGTCATCCCAATCAAATTCCAATCTGCTTTTATCCACAACACAACCATTCGCTTATATCCGTGCCAAATATCATTTCAATTCGAGTTTCTTCTCGATTCCCAACTCTTAACTTGATTATCACATTACACTTCAAATTTGAATCTCACAATCCAATTTGTCTTGATATCATTCTAATTCAATCTCAGTTACCACTTTACTGGCTTTACTTTAATTCAATTTTGCTTTCACAAATTTCTGTTAAATTTGTTTTTAATTCAAACAGTCCTTCCCTGGGAGTTTTTAAACAGTTTACTCTTTTTAAAAATCAAATTTTCCTTTTGAACATGTCACTGAGCCCTTAATTAATATTCCATTAGTTAAATCACTTCTCTATTTCTTTATCAATATTTGTTAACCAAATATTTTCAATAACCATATTGACCTTTTACGTTATTTGGAAAACATTTCCGGGTATCGCCTTCCTTTATTTTCTAAACTTTAGAAAATATATGCTATTTATATTTGGAAAATATTCCAATTACTTATCTCTTTTCCGATCTCGTTTATTTCTATACTTAGGAAATATTCTATATTATATTTCCAAGCTTACACTTATTTGGGTTAAAACGGATGTTGTGTAAAACATCGTTACGACAACCCAAATACTATATTCAACTAACTCTTATTCAACATTGATCTTCGAGCCTGAAATCTTACTATTTATTTGTTAATAATGAAATCAATCAAGTTGGGGTATAACTACCTCTCAGACCATTACTGAATAACATTTATAACGTCAAAACAGATATGACTACTTACTCGAATAATCAATACCATACAACTACTTATTCACTTTTAAACACGTATACGCTTCCTTTTTCTATTCTTACTAGATTTTATTCTTAGTCTTCCTTTTTGATTTTACTATTCTATTTCTAAGTTCGTTTCCTTATCGACTCCTATATATATATCGATACGTTGATTTCTAACTATCAAATTATCTTAAAAATATTCTAACTCCTTAAATTCCCGAAAAAATTCGCCATAACCTCCTTTGTACCAGGAGCATCGGGATATTTCAAATAGCCTCCCATGGCCCTTACCAATCCAAAAGAAAAAGAAAAAGCCAAGCGGCTAGCCGATACGGCGCATAAAATCTCATATATGAATTAAATACATACCTTTTCGTTGAGCATTCTATTTATATACCTTCATACCTTATCCATACCTATCTCATGTATATTTATACCTGCCCAATCTATTTTAACTATACCTGATCGTTTTAACTCCAAATATATTTTAACTTGCTTATTAACTAATTTGAATCCAAATTTCAAATTTAAGTTCTATATTCGATTTCGAATATCCATTTACAAATCCAATTCACCTTTCAAAGTTCAACTTCAAATTCAAAACTCGATTAACTAATTCCTCTTCGACTTAGTTAATTCTATTCAATTTCTATTCAAATTCTATATATCAAATTCTATTATTCAAATCTATATATCAAATTCTATTCAAATTCTATATATCAATTTCTATATTATAAATCCCATTTTGAAATTCAACACAACTTGTCTTTCCCAAAACAAATTCAAAACAACATCTCTGGTAGTAATTCGTCACTTACAACTCGAAAATGAATAATAAGCATCTGTCATCATCGGAATCTATTTTGCAGCGATCGAAGTGAGTTCAATACTATGAAACCATTTCTAAACATTTCCACTTTGAAATTCATTTCAAAATATAATTCACACTGCTTGTAAAACAATTTAAAATTTCGCAGGATCTTAAATTTTCCTTATTTTTAATCCAAATCCATTTACAAACACTTATCCAATTTTTCCAGAATTTTAATTCAATTTCTGTCTTAAATTTCAGATTTAACTCATCTGATTTCACGTATTTCACTTATATGAAATTTGATTGGTTATTTACATAACCATTTAATTTATAATCTTACTCGATTATAATAACAACCAATATATCCATTATATTATAATTTTGATATATATATATATATATATCTTCTATATATCAAGATATACCTTAGGTAAACTTATTTTAATTTACCCTCTTTTCAAAACATATCGTGTCGACCCATCGTAGTCGAGTGTTTAGTAACTCCTACCGATACAGTGGATCAAACTGATCGACCAGAACTCATAAACTACTCAACCAATAAATCTCAACAATATAAAATTATTTTTATATCAATAACAAATACGCTCACTCGTATATATACACTCAACTCAATCTAGGGTATTACTTACCCCATATCTACTGAGTCACGCCACAGAGCCAAGGTAAATCACTTAACTTAAGCTCTGATACCAACTGTAATGACCCGAAAATCCGGTCCAATTTGAGCTGACCAAAAACACAAGTCCAACCCCTAATTATACTGAAAATCAGGAAATTAATAGAAGAAATTAGAGGGTGAGGAAAGATAAGATAGAAACTTAGAATAGAAGAAGAAGAAGAAGAAGAACACAACATTAGAGTAACACGAACCTCACGGTGGAACGAATAACATATAATATATATAACATAACTTGAAATATACATCTGTACTTGAATATACATCATTATCAAAGTACAGCACTTACAACACAGCGGAAATAAACTATAGCTATATAATTCTGAGCCTCCTGCTCCAGCTCTTCAAGTATCTGTAAATCCCGACTACTTGACTGCCCGTACAAAATTGGGCACCCAAGAGTTTTGGGAAAACAAAACAAAATAAACTCCGGGTCAGTCATGGGACTGGTATGAGTAAAACAGTTTAAAACAGTTTGAACAAGTAAACGATATCTCACAAGACTACGCCGTATAACGGAACGGGTTTTTCCCTTATGAGAATCCAAATTATCTTTATATCAAAAACCTTTTGATATTATAATAATGTCAATCAACCACAATATAATAATCATCTAGCAGAAACGCTTTCATCTCACGTTCTACATATATAGTATACAATCAAAACCGCAAGCATGTATTGGGTGATGGATTTCCAACTATGACAAGGTATGGAACCACCTTTCGCTAGTGTACCTCTAGAAAGGAATACACTGGATTCAACAAGAACATCTTGCAACCCGGCCACACATGACCGACCACTCATTCCGCTTGAGTGTATCAAATGTATATCACCAACGGTTGGGATCAACAACTGTTTCCCGAATGGGACAGCATCAACAATAGATTTTTAGAAGTAAATGAAACTCTAGGTCAGGTGATTATACACCCTACTTCAGAGCGACTGACTTAGCCATGCTGCCTGCCCGATTTCTGTCATTTACCGGATGTGAGGCTAGAAGCTACGCTTTATCATCATACCAGATTCACTTTGAATGCCACATCGTCAAATCCATCAAATCACCGATTGACGTCCTCAACCATACATTATGTGTTAGCTAAAAGAAGTTTCCTTCTCCGCTTCCACTCTTGGTACGGTTGGAGAAATCATTATACGTTATCGTTTGGAAATACTCTGTCAGACATCCGTCCATACAAGTAATCCAGGAACAGGATGAACCGAAGGCACTATTCAGTACATCCATCTTAGGCACTGTTATTTAAGACTTATACAATAGCCCTTGCACTTTACTCCTCTTCAATTATCTTTGGCATATATGATTCGCAACGCTGATGCCAATACAGAGTGGTTCTTTAGATAATAATCCAACCGGTCTCTCCATGTTAACAACATTAAAATGGTCAAAACTTCGATAGTCGGTGAGTTAACTATCGAAGAAAACAAGTGTGCAAACAATGATATTATTTCCAGATGGAAATTCTATCAATCAATCATCAATCATATATATATATATATATTTCTTTATTATCTATTTTTTAGATAATATACGTTAACACTGGAAAACGTTCCCATTTCTAATTCATATTTCCAATTTAGATATTTGATTACGTTTCTGATTCTATTTGGAAACATTTCCAAATCTTCTTTACTTGGATTTAAACAGATGTTTTAAATCAACATCGCGACGACAACTCGAACCACTATACTTATTTACTAAATCACTTAACCACTTTTACTCTCGAACCTTAACCATTTCTAAATTAAAAAAAAAAGTCAATCAAGTTGGGCTATAACTACCTCTCAGACCTTAACTGAACGATGTTTCTAACCTTGAAATAGACAAAGTTCACCCTTTTAATTCTTTAACAACTTCCTTACGTAACTCTCCTTTGAATTATCTCTTATTCGATAATTCTTTCCTTCGAATAAGGTATATTCGATAACTCTATTCAATTTACTCTATTGGACTAACACTATTTTTAACTCTATTTGATTTAACTCTAATCGATTTACTCTTTTCACTTAACTCCTTTCGAATAAACTATATTCGATAACTCCTTTAACTCTATTCGAATAAACTATATTCGATTATCTCCTTTAATTCTATTCGAATAACTATATTCGATTATCTCTTTTGGATTTACACATTTGGATTAACTCAACTTGATTTAACTCCTATCGATTAACTAATATTCGATTTAGCTCCATTCGCTTGACCCTAGATTGCAGCGATTACAACGGTTACGTCTGATTCCCTCAGGAAACATCCGATCGTCGTAGGCTATCTGCAGTCCTGCAAATTACGCTAGCAGTCGTGCTAAATGGCAACTCATTTATTTTGACTCCAACTTAATTACTCTACTGATTTATTCTAACCGATAATATTTACTTTTATATCTATTCAATTTATTCTAACAAATAATATTTCCTTTTATTCTATTCTATTTATTCTAACAAAAAAAAATATCCTTTTATAAAAACCCTTTTCTATTTATTCTAACAAATAAATATTTCCTTTATTATAACTTATCCTTCGATTTTATAATTATTTTCTTTTATAAAAATCCTTTTCCTTTTCTGTATAAAATCCATCGATTTTATATAAATAATTCATTTTCAAAATACACTTTGAAAATCCCCTTTTCCACATCCAGTATTTCTTATGGTATTTAACATACCATATAACAACGATAAATATCGTCCAAACACACATAATCAACAACAGATTATATATCACATCATATATCACAATATATGAATCACAGTAAATAAAAGTTGAGGAATCCAGTTGGATTCCTCCAACCTGTTTCCCTGCATCCACAGATGTTAAACAATATGATTATCATCACTTTCAGTTCAATACGAATTATTCTGTTAACAGAATCAATATATATGGATTTAACAGTTTTTATATATATAATTTCCACTAACTGACTAGCAGTTCAATCAAACAGTCAACACACAGTCAATCAACCAATATCTAATAGTTCTAAAAATACAACATGAAAATATAAACTGTTCGGCGTTAGTGAGATTTACTCACATTGGCGCGTTAGCCGTTAAATAACGGTTTGCATTATTTGATTCAGCCGGACAATTTATTTCGCCATAAATTATAATGAGCTTCGATGGATTTCCCGTCAGTTCCATTGTGTTGCTCCCGTCCATACGATCCCAACGCAACTTACGGTTCGTCAATCTGATATCGTATGATCATGTTACGAGTTCAACAAGTTTGTACGATATTTTATTTTAAACTTAACTTAATAAAATTATCAAATTGGGCTTTACCCTTTGACTTGGCCCGTTAGCCCCAAACCCATACCCGCTTTAAATCCTCCTCTTCTTCATCGTGAAAACAAAACTCCTGCTCCCAGTTTCAACGCCATTGCGCCCCCTTTCCTTCAATCATTCCCCTCCCACACACCATTAATCCATAAACCAAAATCACCATCAGACTCTTCATCACAATCTCCATCTTCTAGTACCAACCATCCTCACTTCGAACCACATTTCTCGATCGCGTCCTCCAGCTCGCAACATATGGTACAGTGAAAAGCACCAAAGCTTTTCATCACTGAAACCCACACAACATATCCCATTGCTCCTCATTTCCATGGCCCATTTACAGACTTCCTCCATGGAAGCATCAGTCTCCTGTATACATCATGCTACTGTATATATCACGTTGGAAAAAGAAACGGCTGCAACAATTCACTCCTCATTAATATCCGCGTCAACCTATACCCCCTACATCGACTTAGAACTCCTCTCTTCTCCGATACACAGAGAAACCAACCCCTTCATCCTCCTATACAATAGCTACCCATCGCTCAAGTAAGAAACCATCGCCCCTTTCCATTTTCCCTTTAGCTCCTCTTTACCTTGGTTCCAGGAAAACCTGCATCTCATCATCCCCTTGGACCCACGTTGGAGCTGCTCAAGGAAAAAACGATGTCGACCCAGATCTCCCTATGAGCTCGGAAACGAGCTTCGAATTTCGTTAAAATGGTTGGAGGTTTTCTGTTTTATTTGTGGAAAGAAAAGGAATGTGGCGGCTACTCATTTCGATTGCTGAAGGGAAAAACGAAAAAGGGTTGGAGGGTCAAAGATCTTATATAGGATTAAGAAATCGATTCTCAATCGATTTATGAAATCACGAGAATTCTTGTTTTATTCTACTGGAAGGAAAGAGGCCACGTTTCTTTCTTTAAAACCATGAGAGTTCATGGTTCAGAGACGAGGACAAAGTTGGGTGTTATATTTATGTTCCAAGAATCTAAATGTACTACATTACGTAAATTTCGTTTATGTCCGAGCGGCTGTGGACAGAAATAAAGATACGGTCGTGACTAGCGAGGTGCCACGATCCTAAAATATAATAATATCGGTAGGTTAGCTTATTCTGTTAAACCCCGAAATGTTGATTACAGGGTGCAAAATACTCCAAACAAAAAGTTGCTTATTTAATTATTTAAAAATTTCAATAAAAATCTAAAAATTAAATTATCACTATTTACCAAAAGAACCTTGTCTAAATTCAAACCCGATCTCTAGTTATATCGAATAACCCGTTATGGTCGATAAGCGATTCTATAGCGACTATTTTAAATTTTGATTTGGACATATCTCAAAATCTACGCGACGAAATCCCGATTTTTCTCTTCCACTAGAAAGATATACTCCACCAGCTCCGTACATTTCTTGTTTCACAGAAATCCAGCTTAAAACAAATCATGTACATTCAGTTGAAGTTCTAATTGCCAAATTACGTAATGCAGCGCCATTTCGAGCTCGATTTTAATTATAATATAGTTATACGTTCAAACTGTCGTTTATATAATATATTCGTTATTCAAATTCAATTCTAAACTGAATTAAATATTACAGATGATCCAGTTCACACCATATCGCCATTCCAGCCAATTCTAATTATTTCAGAATTAAATATATTATTTAATTTATTATTTAAATTAAATATTCCCAACCATTTAATTCCATGACCATTAAATCCTTTTAATCACCTTTTAAATAATTAAATAAATTAATTATTATACCGTTAACGATGCGGGTCATTACACCTCGTCACCTTGTTCAATTCGCGGTAGTCCACACACAATCGAAGGAAACCATCTACCTTAGTAGCAAACACAACTGGTGCTCCCCACTCAGAAATGCTTCTTCTGATAAACCCCTTCTTCAAAAGATCGCTCACTTGCATCCCGAGCTCTCGCTGCTCCCTTGGTGCCATACGACGAAGTTGCATCACTATAGGTCTAGCATCTTTCACTAAATCAGTACGGAACTCAATCTCTTGGTGTGGTGGAAGTCCGGTCACTTCCTCGAAGACGTCCGGATACTGGCCAACCACGGGCACATCTGACAACTCATCATGCAGGATGTCGAGGGAATTTAGAAAACTAGCCATTACCCCATCATTGGGTAGACCACCAAACACTACCCTCCGCCCATCATCTGCTCTAACTGTCACCAAAAAGCCCTCACAGTCTACCACCACCCCGTATCTTTGGAGCCAATTGACTCCCAAAATAATGCCAAACCCAGTAAATCCCAAAACAAAGCAATCACAAACAAACATACATCCATGACTTGATAAGACTACATTACGGCAAATCGTACTAAGGCTAGTCGAACCACCAATCTAGTTCGTCACTATTAAAGGTCTATCGACAATAACGGGCTCCAATCCCAACCTATCTACCAGGTCACTAGATATGAAGGAACTGGAAACTCCAGTATCAAACAATACTCGAACAGGAATATCATACACAGAAAGCGTACCTTGAATAACAACATTCTTTCCTTTCTCCGCCACGGTTGGGGCATTTGACGAAGAAGGAACAACATTGATAGCATATGCTTTCACAATCTGCTTTTCCTTAGGGGGTTGCAGACACTTGTCCTTGTGATATCCCACTTCGCCACAGTTGAAGCATTTCCTATCTACTGGCTTAGCCTTACATTCTTTGGCATAGTGTCCCTTCTTATCACAGCTGAAGCACTCAACATCTTTCTTATTCCTTTTCTTCTGGCCGTCCTTGGTCTGATTCTGCTTTCTCTTATTCTGAGAACCATTCTTGCGTCCACCGCTTGCTTGCGGATTTGGCTCCTCTACAGATGTAACCTCAGTCTTCGACTTTGGGTAAAGACTCTCTGACCTCAATGTTTTCCGCACAATTGACTCAAACATCTCATCGATGTGGTTAATAAGCCTTTACCCCAAGTACTGATCTAAGCCTGTTATGAACTTCTCGTTCTTCTTCTCGGGAGTTTCGATAAGGGATAATCCATACTTTGATAAAGTATCGAACTCAGCAATATACTCCGAGACAGCTCTACCATTCTACTTTACCTCTAAGAACTTCCTAAATAACTCTGACTTCTGAGAAGCTAGGATAAATTTTTCACCGAATCGGGCCTTGAACTGATCCCATGTAACTTGATACTCTGGAGTAGCTACCTTAATAGCGTTCCACCAATTCGTTGCCCGTCCTTGCAGCTGACGTGACGCTAGCTTTCTTTTCATTGCATCCTCGATACCCAAGTCTTCGAAGATACGCTCACAGCTATCCAACCAATCTTGAACATCCATGTCCGATTCCATTCCGTGGAACGACTTTCCACCAAGACTAGTGTAATCCTTACATAGCTTGAAGAAATCGGCTCTAAGCGCCTGCACCGTTGCACCACTACCATTAGCAGTATTTGGGACTACCCTACGAACATCCCTAAGCATCTCTCTCTTGAAGTCTGTAAACATAGCCCTTATGTCAGGAGCATTCCCATTGTTGGCTCCTCTACCAGCACCCCTCGTATATCGGCTCATTGTTCAATCTGTAAAGAGAAACGATTAACCATCCTCTTTGTGGTGTCAGTGCATTGCGACTTCATCCTTAACTATACTAATAGTATATATATAGCATTTGAAACCCAAAATAATCACAAAGACGTGCTCTCATATACGTATTATCTCTCTCTGGTGTCTTTCCCTAGGTTAACTATGCAACCTAGAGCTTTGATACCAAATGTGACGGCTCGCCCTGCACCAACCGACATTTCCCAAGAAAGTGCATTGTGCTAATGTCCAACTGGCACGGGACGGTCGCCAAAGAAAGGAAAGGAAACTTAACAGTGGACTAATAAAGAACCTGTAGAATGTCTCACAGCGCATGGAATAAAATATAATAATAACATACTTGACATAAAACAGGTGGGACAGTGCATAAGCTGAAAACTAAACATCATAGCAGCGGAAAATCCAATTACAGCTTATGTTCCACATCATCATTATTACAACTTTAAAAAAAACTGTCTCTAAAGCAAAAGAAAGGAAAGGTACACTACTAATGCCCAAAGTAGTGACCAGCAGCGACACAGGGAGAATATCTATATATATCATACATGGGAGCCTCCTGCTCGTCTCCGGTACAACTACCCCTGCATACCACCTAATCTATCTCTAGTCTACCCGTTTAAGAGCACCCAGAGTAATAAGGAGAAACATAAAACTCTAGGTCAGACAAAAGTCTGGTATGAGCGATAAGCATCAAGACAGAACAATAACAGGTATACTAAATCATATCTGAACCTGGACCTGCAACCAAAGAGTTCGCACAACATACCGCTCAATACTCTAAGGTGCCATTAAACGTAAGGTGTAAAGAATACGGGGGTGGGGGTGTACATGACATAGTGAAAGCAAACAATCAAACATAGCAACCATCCTCACATCTCTCACTTAGTGCGTAAATCATACGACATCCACCACCTTGATCACATTATTCCTTGCAATGATCACTATGCCCCATGGAGTCATAATGAGACCACTGCACTGATCCATAGCCACTAGTCTTTGCTATGTCCACTCTGCCCCATGAAGTCATAACAACTCCACTGCACTGGATCATAGCCATGCTACGATCACTCTGCCCCATGGGGTAATAACTACCCCACTGCACTGATACGTAGCCTAACATCCGTCTTGGTGGTGAATCAAAGCTATGGACGTCGATAACCCCTAAGCACACGTCCCGCAGCAAAGCCCAACTCATGAAGTTGACTCGTTGGTTCCCAAATGGATCTTGAGTACAAACTTCCCACTTGGACTACCTTTGCATCTCGGGTTTTGGTCTTCTCCGGATCGGTCTTCGCTTGGTTCGCAACCGATGCCTTGCATTCAAACTTCTGAGTTCGGTTCGGGGTCATCATCCTCCTTCGGATTGGTTCGGGCCACCTGCATCGGATCGGGTTGTGGTGCCTAAGCTTCTGGTCGTGACATCATGTTCCAGTTCAGTTCGTAATTGATCCCTGCTCCGGGTCTGGTCGTGCGTTCTGGTCGGGTCAGGTCGCTGCACCTGTTCGTGGCTCCTTCACTCGTGGCACCTCAGGTCAGTCCTCCTCTTCAGGCATCCGCTCGTGGCGTGCTTTCCCAAGCGGTTCGGGGAAGGGTGGAGTAGTTAGTGGGGTTGGTCACGATCGGATCGGGTCTGGTAGAGAGGGGCGATCCGATCCGGGTCCTGCACTTATTTCCAGCGACTGTTTTACACCATTCGACGGAGTTTCGACCAATCTAACTTTTCTAAAGCAACCAGAAAGCATGCCAAACTGTCACAACAACATGTATAATTGGCCACAAACACTAAAACAACTAATCGATGTGTTAAAACGGATCAAACATAGCCAAAACCCCATATTTTCTCTCAATCATGTTTAAGTAAATCAAATGATAGGATTAGCATATCTTAACCAAATTAACCAAATTTTCTAACAGAGGCCTAAAACAATATTTCAAAATTTATAAATACTTTTCCAGATTTTTAACATGTTTAATTTGCTAATTAACACTAATTACCCTTAATTAGCCATAATTGGTGAGGAACTGTGCAAATCACTCACTTTAGCCACAAATAAAATATCAAATCTGAAATGATTCTCTATTTGGCGCTATTCCCAAGGCTACACAGCAGTTCTACCTCGATTCTTGTGCCAATCCGCTTTGATGTGATGTAGATTTGGCTTAATTAGCGATTAGAAGGTGATTTGGGGTGTTTTAGAAAGTGGAGGCCATGGCTAAACTTAAAGGAACAAAAAGTGGTAGTTGGAAAATGATAGAAACTGAATTTCCAAAGTCTAACAGCCTTCCCATAACCCTAATCCCGAAATGGGTTATGGGCCCACTCACTAATCACACAAATTAGACCCGGTTAAGCTGTTTTTCACCATCTGAAACTTGTTTCAGCCATATATCCCAAACGGCGAGTCCTTTTGGCTAATGTGACCACTCTACGGAAAGATAAACCATCATCCAAATCTAATGGAAGTGGTTTCAGGTCAAAACTCCTTTCCAATCAAAAGTTATGGTCGAAACAAGACCAACTAGGGGCAAAACGGTCATTAAAAAAATTGGCAAAAATCATGAACATGGGAAATGGCCCCAATAGTCGTCTTCCAAAGTTACATGACCATACGACTTCGCATGTGAAAGAAATAAATATTCTACGATCCTTCGATGCGTAGAATGCGGGTCGTTACATTCTCCCCCCTTAAGAAATTTCGTCCCCGAAATTCCTTTAACCCAAAGCATACAAAGGATCCCGCATGCCTAACAGCCATATACAACAATCAAACATGCAGAATAAACAAAACAAACATATCCTAGCATGGGGAAAGACTAAATCGAAACAGTAATCTTATCTGGCGAAGAGTTCTGGATACGTCTTCCTAATGCTCTTTTCTAGCAGAGATGAACAACCCTCTCCTTCGACATAAACGTCGCAACCCTTGGTCCCTAGCCCTCTCCTTCGACAATAGGTATGTATTTCAGTTGGATATGTCTGTCATCCAAAGATGATGATTCGATTTGTGTTGACTGGTTGTGATTATCAGTTGGATTATTAAATGTATTATGCATTAATACTTTTGCACCTATTGGTAGTCAACCAATAGTTCTACACATACGGGATGAAACCCAAGCATCAGTTAGATCATTATATGTGACAGCTGATTGGCTTTCGAGACCGTTTATAAAACTTCCGCAAATTGACTTTCGAGACATTCTCAATAATTGTAAGTGTCTCCATCTTTGCACTAGTTAGATCATTGGCATCATTCCAATGTGCTAATCAACCTTCATCAAAGTCCCAGGTATAATTATAAGTAACCGTGCTTTACCTAATTCTTCTATAAAGTGGAATTTGGTTTGACGAACAGGCTCCTCAAGGAGACCTTACATCACAATAGCCACTGTAAATTTAAATGACGCCAATGATCTAATTGGCGCAAAGCTTGGTTTGCCAAATTCATCCTCTTAATGTTCTACGTGTGGAGCCAATGATCATTTGCTGAAATCATTATGTCTAAGTTTCAGGGTGGATTCTCAATCATCCCCTTAAGCTGAGATTCTTTGACTCAAACACATCCTCATCAAGGGCATACTCAAACACATGCATGGTTATATCATTTGAGCTATAGCTATTTTGACCCAATTTTAATTGCTTATCTTTTGTACTATTGGCTATTGTTTTATGTTTGAAGTACTGAACTAATATATGAATATTTCTTGCTAATGATGAGGTTTACTCTATAAGTCTAATTACAGGCTTGACTAAAGTGAAGTATAAATGTTGTCACTGTGGTATAAGGTCTAAATGATATTGATGAGGCTATTGAGTTGAATAGCATAGAAATTGGGAAGATTCCTAAATTTTATGCTATTCAACTCTTGCCATATCAATATCATAGGTAATCTGAAGACTGTGAACTTTGGTGTAACACACTTCAGAAATGGTATAAGTCATGAAAGAGATCAACTATTCTTAATTTGTATCGTTACATTCGGGTAATTCTTTTTACTTGTTCATATCTCTTAATGTCACTCTAGCTTTTGATTTTGTTACTTTTCATATCTCAACAAACTTACAGAGGTTTCTAGTTTGATGCTTAATGAGATACTACCATTCATGTAGTAATGATGCGAGGATATATGCATGCTTATTAGAACACTCTTACTTATTATTTATGCTTTCTATGGCTTTTTGTTGAACCTGTGGGGTGATGAGCTAAGAGTGCAATGCCATATGGGAAGGAGTTGAAGGAGGAGTTGGTAAAATTAGTGGAAGGAAAGAGGCTCAAGGATAATATCTATGGTAGTGATCAATATGGTCATTTTGTTGGCGATGTCTATTTCAATAACATTTTATTCAGGTAATTCTGTCAGGTACAACCCTCATGTAATACAAAAAGTTGTTAGTGTTTTGAATCGTATAGGTTATAACTATGCAGTAAAACCATAACTGTCATGGTACTTAGCAGGAAAAATCATAGCATTTGATATAAACTTCAGGTAATATCTCTCTTTTTTCCATCCCCTCATCTCGTATACACTACATTAGATAAGGGTGATAAAATAGAAAGGCCTGTAACAATGTTATATCTGCATTTCAACCAAGTGACAAGGAGAATTATAATAATGTGGACATATCCTCTATATTGCTCTTTAATTAGGCTATAACAACTGCCTTTAATCGAGACTCGGTCTCGACTGAACAAGTAAAAATGTTCTAGACATGCAATATTCAACAACTAATGAAAATAATAATGTGGACATATCCTATCCTAAACTATGCAATTTGCACTTTTTTACAGGTCTTTGTGTAGTGTACATGCTATATGCTATCCAAGCTAACTTATTATCAGGCCTCTTGAAGTTTTCTTAGATCTAAGTAGTTCTTTGAGTGATTTGAGTGTGTTGATCTTCCTGAAGGGTTCCTTGTCTTGGAGAGGTTTATTTAGTTTTCGGTTTTCTCTGCTTTATGATCTTTTGTCTGTTTTGGAGGATGTTCATCTTGAAGGAAGAATTGATTCAACATGTGGCTTCTCTTTAAGCTCACGAAGCTGGTTTGGGTATTTATCCTAACTTACTGTAATGTAACATTATGTATCTTCTTTAATGTAATGAAACAACGTGTATCTTATTTATTGTAATGTAATCAAATAGCATGTATCATTATATATTGTAATGTAATGAAATATTTCATAAAATTGTTTCATTTACGGTTACAATTGTGAATTAGTGTATTCGGTGTTATATATGCTTTGTGTTACAAATAATATGTGTTGTAGTTTTTGCTTATATATACACACACATGTATAAATATGGTTTATAGCTGTATCTACTTATGCTTTAGATACGGCCAATAGCCGTATGTTATCACATTGGGATGCGGTTTTGAGTTGTATCTAAAATTTTAACATGCCATTTTTTATTACGCCTTTTTGCCGTGCCTACATGCTTTAGATACAGCTAAAAACACAACCTAATTAGCATATATGGTGTAGTGCTTATAATGGCCAAACATGCTTGATACACGAACGTTTTAACTTTTATTATTATTATTAGTGCGTAGTGAAGAAATCAACTTCAAATATAAATGTATCAATCATAGATGCATAGTGCCCCATACTATTATGTCGCCATATAGGTTTACAATTGAAATCAAAAGTCGTGTATTAGAAATTGGATTTCCATCTATAAACCGAGGTAAGGGATCGTCCTCATCCGATTCGGGACATCTCTAGTGGGATTCCCCAGGACCTAGACTTAAGTGAGACCTTGGAGCGGCAGGGCCGGTCCACACCTACTTTTGTGGATTAGTTATTCCTAAGCAATACATTTCCCGGTCCAATTGGACCTCAATCTTGGTCTGTAGGTCGACCATCAAGGGCCTTGTAGTCGGCCATATCCAAGGTATCTTGCTATCCATCATTCACATAAGTAAAATGTTTGGGCTCCATACCATGACATTACTCATAGATAGGAAGAAACATATGTCCTCCCTGTGGCCCTTCATCCCGTTTTTGGTTCATATCGGGGTGTGAAGCTCGCAAATTAATGTTATACACAAAGCTGCGCCATTTAAAGCCATGCTTGATCATCAACCATAAAACCCTGCTTTTCAACAAAAGCCTTGATCCATGCAACTCAGCATGTCACATTGTCAATTCATACCATATCATTGATTTCGACCAATATATAACCTCTAAGCTCATACGTCTCAGAGAACGGTGTTAAGCAAGACAATAAATTCTCTGCCACCAAACAGATATATATTTAGCAGAGATCAATGAATAAAGTGCAAAGTACAATGTCAAACATACAATCCATTTGCAAGTCCGTTCTGGGTCTGAACAAAACCGGAGGCACATTATTCCTCGTACCATTTGTGTAATACAGGAGAGAGGACATCACATATCCGGTCGATCTCCAAGTACGCCTAGACGATCACCACTTATTACCTCATCTTGGGTGTACAGCCCAATCAAGACATCAGTAATCATCCAAATGATGTGAAGATCTCCGGTCTTCAACCACCAACTTCAAATCTTCGACTTTTAATCATTGTATCAGTTAATCAGTATGGGTTAAACCGGATCTTTCCAGATAACTCGTGTATCTTATAATCATGTGAAATATAAACACATAATACACCCCATTCCAATCTAAAATATTATTTTGTTCAAATATTCTTAGAAATCATTTCAAAAGATTTATAATATCTTTTCACGACTTAAACCAAATTAAGGTTTGTCAACTAGTTAGGATTAACGAGCCTTACTGAAATAATCGTTCATTTTATTATCCTATCCCAACATATTCATCGCATGGAGCAAAACCGGTAGTACTCCATATCTAAAACCCATTGTATTATTGGTAAATTTAATTACCATTTCGTGTTTCAAATCTAACAAAAGATATAACTATCGCACGAAATAAAACTGGTGGTACTCCATTCCGAACATTTCTTAAATTCGTAATTTTAATTACTTCATTCATATTTCAATCTAATTAAAGATTCATTAAAAATCCAATTAGTTTTAATCTAAAAAATCGTTACTTAATGATTTTTCAGTCTTAGGAAATTAATCCTGTCTTTAACTCAGTTAAAGAACCAATATCATTTAAAGTACACAATAAACCCAAAATCATCTTCCATCAAAAGGGAATTTTAACGGAAATCATAACAGTATATAATCAATATAAATTTCTATATCAGATTAATACTATAAGTGGAATAATGACAAAGCCTTTTAAATTCCATAAATAGTAGCGGTCTTCCTTC
The DNA here is from genome assembly GCA_030737875.1 of Allium sativum. Taxonomy (NCBI): domain Eukaryota; kingdom Viridiplantae; phylum Streptophyta; class Magnoliopsida; order Asparagales; family Amaryllidaceae; genus Allium; species Allium sativum. Next base: position 1,820 of record JASFAX010004017.1, on the reverse strand, counting down.
ACGGAAGCTCATTTCGATTATCACTGAATGGATTTCCATTCAATTCCAATTTGATTTATTAAATTGGAAAAATTACTATGGAAAAATTTCATTAAATTTTTATTAAAATATTTATAAATTCCAAATCATAACTTCACCATTAATTAGGTTTAAGAACTAATGTTATTTAAAACACTGTTCACAACGAACCCAAAATCAACTTTCCTTTAATTCCAATTATATTCATTAGTTGGAAAATCTCTTTAAATCTTAATGAAGAGATTTATTATATCCTCAACTGGGCTTAAAAACAGTATTATTAAAGATACCATTCATGAAAAACCCAAAATCCAATTTGATATTAAATACAAGGCTCCGAATAGAAATCATATCAATTTATGTTCAATATCAAATTATTAAACCAACCGATATCGTATTAGGATTAACAATATCTATATCTTCCAAATTCCTCAATAATATCCGTGTAATCACGAAATCCAATACCGAAATATTCCAAAGATTATTTCCATTCAAATCCATTCCAATTCATTAAAATCATATAATTCCTTTCAATTCTCGACTCAAGTTGATAAACAGCTTATTCAGATAAAAATACCTTTTATCTTTTCAAAAGTGGAATATTTCATCCAAAAATATTTCTAGATCATTTATTATGATTAAACATAATATTTCTCTATTTTTTATTATTTTAAAAATAGGCCCTTTTTGTGTCCATCCAAAATCGAACATCAAAACCGAACTTTAGTATTTTTGTGTCCATCCAAAATCGGACATCAAAACGAAACTTTAATATTTTTGTGTTCGTCCAAAATCGGACATCAAAACCAAACTTTAATATTTTTGTGTCCATCCAAAATTGGACATCAAAACCATATTTTGATTCTTCACAGAATATTATATTAAAATATTCGTTATTTCCGAATTGGAATGTGACTCAATCAATTACCATATAATTTTATTTAGATGGAATTCATACATCGCATGTAGTTAATCATTATAAAAAACTATTAACCATTAAATTCACATCCAGAGTGCATCTACAACCATATAAGCATTAAATAATTAATTAACGCTTATAACGGCCTGTCAATAAATCGATTAACATCTAATCTAAACACTCTGGATTAGTGTAAATCAAATATCTTCTCAATACCCGTGTGGGGTTTTCAACCAACAAATACATATTATTTGTATACTTAGGTGATGTGTGACATTATCGTCCTAATACCCGTGCGGAGTTTACATCACAATCCATGTGAACCTATCTATTATTTGGGAGAAGGGTGGGCAAATTGTCATCCCAAAATAATTAATTATTTAAATGTTTTATTTATCAACACTTATAATTACAGTTTAATAACGATAACGTTAAAATGGTAAACATCCATCAATCACAAACAAATATTGCAATCACAGACAATCAATATATATTCAATCACAGCTATAATAACTGTAAAAATGGTTTGAGTGAGAGAGTTCTCACCTAATAGTTAAACCGAATGCCATGACACTTGTTATGTATGATTTTCGCCGCGCACTTGCCATCATCGCTCTATGCAACCCGAATTCACCATTCTAGTTCTACAATTTTCATATGACCTACAATCTCCACCAAACCTGGTTACTAATATGGAAACGCCACTCCGTACAACATTTCCCTAGTGCACTTCCTCCCGAAAACGCTCGGATTCGCGAGAAAGCTAAAATTGGCTCTAGGTATGTGAACTCCAGCCACAATTTTAGAGTAGCTCCGAATTCCAAAATTCGACTTTCATATGTGCATTTCGTAGAGAAAAACGAGATCTATGACTTTCATTTAT
>JASFAX010004016.1:0-40697 GCA_030737875.1 Allium sativum | reverse complement strand
TCCTTTGCCACGCTCACATATGGATTCGAAAAATTATGAAATTTAAAACCTAGCAATAACTTGACACTGCGGACCCAACAAAACTGGTTTCGTCGAAATCCGAGGTCATTTGCAAAATGTCCATTTTTAAGGGCCTGAATTCCATAGCGACTATTCAGAATTTTCAACTGGACATATCTTTTGATTCCCGATATGAAATCTTGATTTTTTGGATTCGTTGGAAAGATATTCACAATTAGATCCCATTATTTTTGGTTTCACTAAAATCCGGATTGTTTTGCACCCGGTACATTCAATTGAAGTTTGAAATCGAATTATCGAACTACCGCGTCATTTTCAATTCTATTTATAATTATCTATAAATATTTATATTCTAACGACGACGCGTATAATATATACGTTCGATTTATATTCTAAATAAATTTCTCGTCGATATTATTTAAAATAATTCATTTTAAATAATCAAAACTCGCTAAAATTGCCAAAATAAAAATTTTAAACTGGCCCAGATTTTCCGGGTTGTTACAATCTCCCCCACTTAAAACTTTTCGTCCCCGAAAAGGAACAAAGTCGAAAGTGGTTTGATTATTCATCTCTACGTTCGATCTGGCTTCCATTCTCCAACTCTTTAGTTTCTGAGAATTTTCAAAATTTCAAAAATTTGGCTAACACCCTAAATTTTTGAAAAATTTCGCCATAACCTCCCCTGCAATGGGAGCATCGGGGAATTTCAAATAGCTTCCCCGGTCCTTCAGATCTCAAAAAGAAAAAGAAAAAGCCAAGCGGCTAGCCAATAGGCTCACAAAATCATCATCACCCAAACAAAACAGGAAATTATGTAGTAAACATGTACCTATTTGTCGGGCAAACAAATTTTATTCTCTGGCTCTAGCCTCCTTGCTATGACCTGTTCAATGATATATATGCATATGCAAGCAAATGCAACCAATTTTCAATACAGTTCAATATTTGATTCAATTAGGCCAATTGGCTAAAAATTAGCAAACAAATAAACAAACAACACAAACATCAATCAATTAGTGAATTAGAGTCTCAAATTCGTAATTTGATATATATACAAAAATCAGATTTTTGATGCCAAATCACAACAATAGGCCCTATCTAATTTTGGTTCTCACACCAGTCTAATGGAAATATATAGATATCACACCTTCGACACTCGAAAATAAATACTGGCGACAGTGCCCCATCACCAGAATTACTCCCGGACAACTAGAGTATAATTCTATAACCATCCAGTATATTAAAACTTCGAATACACGTTTGCAAGACGCATATGCAAAATCTTTATATATCGGATTGTCCAAATCAATATAAATAAATAATCAAATACGAATAATTGATTTAAATTTTCAAAACAAAACTTGTTTTCACTTTAAAAATATACTCTTCACACTCGTCTTAGGATACTACTGATCCCATCTCTAACGAGTCATTCTAATTGGATATTACTAACCCAATATCTGATGAATTCTTTCATATGGTTCTAATGTGCCTTGTTCTCTAGCTTTGCAAACCAAAGCTCTGATACCAACTGTGACGACAAAGAATCTCGCTCGGTCCGAACCAGTCGCTAAACCGATCCAGGCCGTTCGAAACGCCCTATCGTTTGAGAACACGACAAAACAGAACGCATACAGAAGAACATTTCACTGTATATTACAACAATGCATCAGATTACAAGAATATACAGAGTATAAATGAATACTACACAGAAATATCAGAGATTTAAATTACATTTAAATACATAGCAGCGGAAAATAATACAATACACAACTAGAAGAAGATATACGGATACAAAGCTTTCCGGATATCGTTCCAGCTGTAAACCAGGATCCTGTGAATATAAATCTGCAAAAAACCAAAACTACTAGCTGCCCGTGTCAAAATAAGGGCACCCAGAGTTTAGGTTAAAACAATAAACTCCAGGTCAGTCATGTGACTGGTGTGAGAACTAAAACAGTTATTATTCTTTATTCTAAAAGTTAGGTAAATCAAGGGACCACGCCGTATAACACGGAACGGGTTTTCTCCCAAGAATACCAGTGCATAAAACAAACAGCGCAATGCTAAATAAAGAAAGATGAAGCTGTTATAAGACCCAGGTCCTATCACACAATGCAACGCAAGCCGGGGGATAGGGTTTTCCCTTATAACAGCCAAAGAATGTTTGATACGTTTAAAACAAATCATTTGATACTATAATAAGTGCATAGTGCATAAAACAACTTCAAATCATAAGTATCAATCATAGGCGGCATGGGTACCATATATCATGTCGCCATATATAGGTTTACAAATAAAACCGCAAAGTCACGTATTTGGAAATTGGATTTCCTTCTATGAACCGAGGCAAAAGATAGTCCTCAACCGATTCGAGACTGTCTAGCCCGAGCCTCAGGAACAGCCGCAACTGCCCCTTGGATCGTCAGGGCCGGTCCACACGGAGTGGATTATTATGCCTGAACAATACGTCTCCCCACCCTATGGGGTGTAAGTCTGGTCCGTCAGCCGACCAGAATGCATTCGGCCGAAACCGATATAACCGAGGCGCCTCGCAACAGCAACAACCACATAAGTCAAACTCGTCAGGGCGTGTAAAACCACTGACGCCACTTCTAGCTAGAAAGAAACGCAAGTCCTCCCTGAGGTCCGTCTCCCGTTTTTGGTTCATACCTGGTGTGAAACACGCGAGGTAAACGTTACACAAAGCTACGCCACAAAGGCCGTGCTTTGATCATCACCACAAGACTTTGCTTTTCAACAGAAGCCTTGATCATTTGCATCTTAGCATGCCACACAGGCAAACCATCCTATGCAACCGATATCAGTCACACAGAATGAAATCCGATGTCAGACACACAGTCCATTTACAAGTCCGTTCTGGGTCTGAACGAAACCGGAGGCACCTAGTACCCCGCATATCCATCGATCTCCAAGTACGTCTGGACGATCACTAACTGTTTCCATCTTCTTGGGTGTACAGCCCAATCAAGATCATCAGTTATCACCCAAACGACGTGAAGACTTCCGGTCTTCGACCATCGTCTTCATCTTCGACTTATCGTCGTATCAGTTATTCAGAATGGGATAAACCCGGTCTTTCCGAATAACTCGCGTATATTTTAAGTAAGTGTTACACAAACACAACATACGCCTCATTCCAATTCATTAGTCACTAACCGTAAATTAATCAAGAGAATAATTCCCCAAATATTAACCCCGAAGGCCGAAACCAACATCAGATCAATATCCAGAAAACCATTCTGCTTGGCTAACCGACAGTTAGTTTCTAAATTTCACGTTCAAATCTAATTAAAGATTTAACTATCGCCTGGAGCAAAACTGGTGATACTCCATTCTCGATCCTTTCAATCTAATTAAAGATTCATTAAAACTCCACTTAGTTTTAATCATTATCTGGGTTAAAGAATCAGTGTCATTTAAAAACCCGATTCACGATAAACCCAAAATCACATTCCATTAATTATCGGGTTAAAGAACAAGTGTTATTTAAAACACTATTCACGATAAACCCAAAAATCAATACCAATTCAATTCCAATTAAATATCATTTAATTGGTACACTTCATTAAATCTAAATAAAAAGATTTAATCTTTTCTCAACTGGGTTCAAGAACAGTGTTAGTGAAGACACCATTCACGACAAACCCAAATCACATTCGATATATTATCGGGTTAAAGAACAAGTGTTATTTAAAACACTGTTCACGATAAACCCAAAAATCAATATCAATTCAATTCCAATTAAATATCATTTAATTGGTACACTTCATTAAATCTAAATAAAAAGATTTAATCTTTTCTCAACTGGGTTCAAGAACAGTGTTAGTGAAGACACCATTCACGACAAACCCAAATCACATTCGATTAATTATCGGGTTAAAGAACAAGTGTTATTTAAAACACTGTTCACGATAAACCCAAAAATCAATATCAATTCAATTCCAATTAAATATCATTTAATTGGTACACTTCATTAAATCTAAATAAAAAGATTTAATCTTTTCTCAACTGGGTTCAAGAACAGTGTTAGTGAAGACACCATTCACGACAAACCCAAATCACACTCGATTAATTATCGGGTTAAAGAACAAGTGTTATTTAAAACACTGTTCACGATAAACCCAAAAATCAATATCAATTCAATTCCAATTAAATGTCATTTAATTGGTACACTTCATTAAATCTAAATAAAAAGATTTAATCTTTTCTCAACTGGGTTCAAGAATAGTGTTAGTGAAGACACCATTCACGACAAACCCAAATCACATTCGATATTCAATACAAGGCTCTGAATAGAAAATATATCGGCTTATATTCAATATCGAATTCTACGACTAACAAATGTCGTATTGGAAATAACGATATCAATATATATCTTTCAAATTTCCATAACAACACCTGTATAATCACGAATTCCAACATCGAAATATTCCGAAGACAATTTCGATTCAAATCCACTCCAATGCAATCATTGGAAATTTTGGTTATTTTTAAAACCCTTTTCGAATTCAATTTATTTATTTAAAAATAAATAGAATTATAATTCTAGTTCAAAACTAGTTCATTTCGATAAAAATCTATTTTTATCTTTTCAAATATGGAGTTTTTCATCCCAATTCTTTCTAAATCATTTCTTATGATTTTACACAAATTATTACTATTTTTAATAATTTTATCAAGGCCCGTACAGTCGATTTCCAACAATGGCCATCGAACTGCACTTACAGCGACCTTTTTCGAATTTGATTTGGACATAATTCCAAATCCAACCGTTAGATTTCAAATTTCTAACATTCATTAGAAAGCTCTTTTCGATACGAACCCAACGGTTCCGGTTTTAGGAGAATCCGACGGTCGGATCTCCCGCAATGTCCGTTTGAAATAAATGGTCGAAATTCACGAACTGCCGCGGCGCGGCGCGTTCTATTCAGGCCATTATATTATATATATAATATATATAATATATACTTCGTCGATTCCTATTTAAAACGAATTATATAAATAGTTTTGAATTCGTTTCAAAAACATTTTCAACCTTCTTTTCAATTCAAATCAAAATTGAATTCTTCATTTTAAATTCGTTTTAAAATTCATTTCTATTCAATTCAAATTTCAATTCAATTTGAATTCATTTCAATTCGCTTTCAATTCAATTTGAATTCGTTTTCAATTCCATTCATTTCGAAATCGTTTTCAATTCAATTCATTTCGAAATCGTTTTCAATTCAATTCATTTCGAAATCGTTTTCAATTCAATTCATTTCGAAATCGTTTTCAATTCAGTTCATTTCGAAACCGTTTTCAATCCACTTTGAATTCGTTTTCAATTCAATTCATTTTATTCGATTTCGAAATCACTTTTCAATATTCATTTTAAAATGAATAAAATCGATATAAATATCGTTCACGTCAAAATGGCGTCAATCTAATCAACACGGCTTCATAAATTTCTATTTTCAAATTTTCTTTATTTTTCAAATTGGAATGAGGCCCAATCAATTACCATATAAAATTAATTATATGGATTTCCATACAACACATGTATATAATAGCATGGAAAAAATAATCAACCATCAACCAAAGTGCACTACACTGTATAAGCATCAAATATAGATATTCAACGCTTATAACAGCCTGTCAATCAATCGATCGACATATTTAATAAATCAGGATGAGTGAAATTCATATTTCATCCCAACACCCGTGTGGGGTTTCAAACAAACAAACACAGATTTTATTCGTGCAGTTGGGCGATGTGTAAAATTTATTGACCCAATCAATGTCCTTCAAATAGGTGTACATAAACAAACCGTCTGGTTTGTAAATGAATATTTATTTTATTCACTTTCACTATATTCATATTCACGTTAAAAATTATATTTTGAACGATAAAACATTTTATTCTATCATATGAATTTCTATTATTCATTTACACAAAAAATGATATTTTTATTTTCTAACATATTTTAGAAAATTTCGGCGGCATAACGGCACGATACTAGAAACGGGACGAGGCCTAGCCTTATCCCCGGTCTAGTGAAGGCCCACGCCATTCACACATCAATCAAATCAATTCGTTATGTAAACCACAAAATTTGGAGTAAGAGTCTAACCTAGCCTTACTCCTTCGCCTTATAGCGGCGCACGTCTAATCCTAACCAATTTATCGATTCGATTTTTCACACCACAAATCACATTCAAACCAATATCGCAATCAATCACCAAACAGTCAAACAAACAAGTCCATGGTCTGTGGACGGTTGTGTCGGGTGCTACTAAGCACCGTCTGCATCCTAGTATATATATATATAACTAGAAAATAAATTGAAGAGTGAGAAATTCTCACTTATTAGCTATCCTAGCTCCACGGCACTTCATTTGCAGAAGTCTTCGTCGTTTCGCCTTTTTGTCACCTTCGTTGCTGCTTTCACTACATACGTAAAAATCACATTTTTACTTCGCTATTCAATATATAAAAATCGAATTTTTATTTCAAAGTTCAATATATAAAAATCGAATTTTTATTTCAAAGTTCAATATATAAAAATCGAATTTTTATTTCAAAAAGTTCAAATCCTTTCCTTTTTAAAATCTAAATCTTTCACTTTTAAAGTTTAAATCTTTTCACCTTTAAAGTTTAAAATAACTTTTTCAAATCAAAGTTTTTAAAATTCCTAAAATCAGTTTTATTCTTTTATTTTAAAATCAGTTTTAACCTTTTATTTTAAAATCAGTTTTAACCTTTTCATTTTCAGCTTTATACTTTATAAAAATTTCAGTTTTACTTTAAATAAAATTTCAGTTTTACTTTAAATAAAATTTCAATTTTACTTTAAATAAAATTTCAGTTTTACTTTAAATAAAATTTCAGTTTTACTTTAAATAAAATTTCAGTTTTACTTTAAATAAAATCAGTTTTTAACTTCCTAAAAATTCAGTTTTTAAAATCAACAAAATTTTACAGTTTTTAAAATCAACAAAATTTTACAGTTTTTAAAATCAACAAAATTTTACAGTTAAATGAAAATAAGTAAATAAAAAAAACCAAAACTTACAGGGGCTCGTCGAGTGGTCGGGGGGGCTTCATCGAGGCTTGCAGATCGGAGGGGGGGCTCGACTTCATCGGCGGCGCTAGGGTTCGGGGGGGGCGCTCGCTGTCCTCGCGTGGAGGAGGGAGGAGGAAAGAGTCGCGAGGGGGAGGAGGCTGAAGAGGGGACAGGGGCTTCAACTGAGTGGCGGGCGATTGGAGGAGGAGGCCGACGCGGGGGTGGCGGCTCCGACGAGGGAAAGGGGCGATTTCGATTTCGTTTCCCTTTTTTTTTTTTTTTTTTGTTTTCTGTAAAAGGAAATCGGGGGGGGGGGGGGGCTGGGTAGTAAAGGGGGAGATAATATTCTTTTTTTTTTTTTATTTAATTAATAAATTTTATCCTAAAGAGTTGACTTTCACATTCGACCTCGAAACGAGGCCCACCGCCTGTCGTCCATAGCGTTTTACCCCCATTCCGAACACAATGGGATATATATCGCAAGCTGATTTGATTGTTACAATCAGTTTCCGTTAAATTTACATTTAAATCATTATATTGAATTTTAAACGTACATTTCAAATTACCGGGGCCACATACTAACTAGAAAAATTCCAGAAAAATATTTTCTAGCTTCGTATTGACGATACGGTCCTAACAAAACTAGTTTCGTCGAATTCTGAGATCGTTAGAAAAATGGCCAATTTCCAGTCGATTAAAATCAACTGAAACTGGTCAAACGCGTTTTCCTTTGCCACGCTCACATATGGATTCGAAAAATTATGAAATTTAAAACCTAGCAATAACTTGACACTGCGGACCCAACAAAACTGGTTTCGTCGAAATCCGAGGTCATTTGCAAAATGTCCATTTTTAAGGGCCTGAATTCCATAGCGACTATTCAGAATTTTCAACTGGACATATCTTTTGATTCCCGATATGAAATCTTGATTTTTTGGATTCGTTGGAAAGATATTCACAATTAGATCCCATTATTTTTGGTTTCACTAAAATCCGGATTGTTTTGCACCCGGTACATTCAATTGAAGTTTGAAATCGAATTATCGAACTACCGCGTCATTTTCAATTCTATTTATAATTATCTATAAATATTTATATTCTAACGACGACGCGTATAATATATACGTTCGATTTATATTCTAAATAAATTTCTCGTCGATATTATTTAAAATAATTCATTTTAAATAATCAAAACTCGCTAAAATTGCCAAAATAAAAATTTTAAACTGGCCCAGATTTTCCGGGTTGTTACAGGTCGTATTTGGAATTTGGTTTCCATCATGAGCCAAGGCTAGGGAGGAGCTCCTTACCAATTCGAGACACTCTAGCTAATGTCTCAGGATCCCCCGCAGTGAACCCTTGGAAAGCTGCAGGGCCGGTCCACCATACGAGTTGCAGATTAGTTATTCCTGAACACACGTTTCCCAGTCCTATAGGACCTATCATCCGAGGCGGCTCATTCCATTATCCACATAAGTAAAATGTCGGACCGTGTTAAAGCCCAAACACCACTTCTAGATAGAAAGAAACGTGCTGCTCTCCCTGCGTTCCCTTCTCCCATTTTAGAATCCACCGGTGTGTGAGGCTCGCGAAGTCAAGCTATACACAAATTTATGCCTAAACAGGCTATGCTTTGATCATCCCACAAGGCCTGCTTTTCAACAAAGCCTTGATCATATTCATCTTAGCACGCCACATCATCACTCCGTATCACACTACCAAACCTTTGCCGAAATATACGAAATGGTGTTAAGCAAGAGAATAAATTCTCTGCCACCCAACATTCATACATTCGATAGAAAATCAATATATAAATATAAAGGAGTACAATGTCAGACACACATTCCATTTATAAGCTTATGCTCTGGGTCTGAGCGAAAGCCAAATCCGTACAAATCAGCACTACGTCCGAATAACTACATTTTAGCCCCGTCTTGGGAGCAAATCGATCAAGGGCCTCAGCACTAGTTACCCATTCGATGTGAAGATCGCCAGTCTTCAATCGCCGTCCTCTATTCTTCGAACGTCGTATCATTATTTGGAATGAGAGTTAACTCGGACTTTCCAAATAATTCTTGCATATATAAATTTGAAAACCATTTCATATCGTTGTTAATAATTTATAATGATCTATCGCTATTTTTACTTTGCATACACATCATAAACATAACAATGTATATTTTCCTCTTCCATTTTTCAATTTACACCAAATGTATATTTGGTTTCATTATTTTTTTTAATGAAAATCCATTCCTAGAAATGTAAATTTCTAATCTTATTATTTACATTGAAAAATGTAAATTTCTATTTCTATTTTATTTACATTTAGAAATGTAAACTTATACTTCAATATATTATTATATTGAAAATGTAACTTTTATTTCATATTCTATTTACATTGGAAAATATAAATTCCTAATCATTCTTTTGTTTCCTTTGATTACATTGAAAAATGTAAATTCTTTTTATTTGCATGTCAAAAAAATATAATTTCTATTTCATCCTTATTTACATTGAAAAATGTCGGTTTCTATATTACACCAATTACATATAAAAATGTAACTACCTAATTTCCTTTTTTTCCCTTTTTTTTTACATTAAGAAAAATGTAACTTTTTTTTAACAAACTAGGCGGTGAAAATATTTATTTCATTACTAACACATAACGGTGTGAAAATAAAGTCAATTTCTAATTTATCCATTTATATTTTAATATGGGTCAGACCTCTCACATTAGGCCTGCAACTTATGGATGCTGGATAGGCCGGTCGGTTCCGGGCAGACTTCTCCGACAAGTTGGGCTTAACCTCGTGTCTTGGCCCAATTTGTATTTGCGCACTTGGACCTCTCACATTAGGCCCAACATTTGTGGCTGCTGGATATCCCGGTCGGGTCCGGGCAGACTTCCACCACAAATGTGACCTAACCTCGTGTCCAAGTACAATTTTAATTAATCATTATAATTGTTCTACTAAAAATATTAATTTACATGACACTTCTTAACATAATTGATGTTTTTAATTCACGTGCCATTCTTTAATAAAGGTGATGAATTCTAATGTCATATAAAGAGGATATTTTATATGTAAATATATTTTCTATGAATTCTAATGACCTTTTTTCTTAATCTAATGACCTTCTAGTTTTAATGACATTATGACTTAACAACATTTTAATCTAGTGATATTCTAGTTTTAATGACATCCTAATTTAATGACATTTTCCATAAATGGCCTTATAATATTTTAACATAAAGGCAAGTTTATCCTAACATAAATGCCAATTTCAAATTTCCCTAAAATTGACAAACTAAATTCCACATAAATGACAAATTTATTTCTACATAAATGACAAATTCAACTTAAACATAGATGAAAATTTACCTTACATAACATATTTCTAAATAAAGTGGCATGTCTATCCTAATTAAACATTTTTGACTAAAATGATATTTCCTAACTAAAATGATATGTTTAACACAACATGGTATATTCTTACAAAAATGCTGTTTAATTAGCATATATATTTTTAATGTTTAATAATTCTAACAATTCATATATTAACGTAAAAAGAAAACTTTTATGTTAAATCAATTCTATCATTTCAACAAATATGTTAATTTGGTTTCAACTCTCTTATTTCAACAAGTATGATAATTTTAATTTAATGACCATTCCAATTTAAGGACATTTTTAATCTAACATAAATGACATTTTTGAATCTTAACATAAATGTCATTTTGAATTCTAACATAAATGTTCTTTAAAATTCCTAACATAAATGTTCTTTCAAATTTCTAACATAAATTTTCTTTCAAATTCCTAACATAAATGTTCTTTCAAATTTTTATGTATCCCACCAATTTATTACAAAAATGTTTATTTTTATCTAACATGACATTATTGTAAATAAATGACAAATTCCTCTAACATGACATTATTATAAATAAAATGATATTTTCTTTAATAGAAATATTTTATATTCACATGACATTATTTAACTAAAATGAAAATTTTATATTACATAACATCATCTAACTAAAACGATGTTTTTTTCCTATTATAACGTATCTAACAAAATTCATGTTTTTATTCTATTGCAATCTTTCTAACAAAATGTTATTTCTTCTAAATGCAATATTTTATACTAAAAATGCTATCCTTTTATAATGCAACATTTTATACTAAATGTGATTATAAATCAAAATAACTTTTCTAAACAATATGTTATCTTAAATCAAAATAAGCATTTCTAACTTTATTACACTTTTGTTCTAAATAACCATTTCTAATTAAATGACACATTTTGATAACATAACTTTTCTATATAAAATGATGACTTTTGTTAACATACATTTAAAAAAAATGATATTTTCTATGTTAACATAACAGTTTTACATAAATGATATTTTTCTATGTTGACATAACAGTTTCCAACAAGGTGATATTAACATAACAATTTCCTATTCAACAAAAAAAAAGTAATTTTGTTTTTCATATTATCCTATTTAACAAAACAAGTAATTTGCTTTTCTTCTTTTCCTATTCAACCATATGAGTATTTTGTTGTTCTATTCAACAAAAAAAAAAATTTGTTGTTCATGTTGTCTATGTAAACTAAGCAAAATAAATGGTATTGTTAATTCTTAACAAACCTCTAACTAACCAAAAATGATGTTTTGGTTTCAACCATTTCATCTAAATTAAACATGAGATATTGGGTTTCAACAAAAAAATATATGATGTATATTAGTTTTTTAACTATAAAACATAATATACTTATTTTTCAACTAAACAAATATAATATATTTGTTCTCAACTAGACAACAGATCAAACATCATACAAATTTCAATACAAACAGATCTAAATTATATACAAACAATCATCATATAGCAAATTTAATTGATTATTTTTTTTTACACAAAGAAATCTCACTAATTAACAAACTGATCATTTTTGTTAAACACAATTCATGTTAATTTTTCAGATCCACATAACACACAAATCATAGTTCAAATCAAATCACAAAGCATGGCATATACAGTGAATGGAGGAGAACACAATTACGATTCTTCATGTTATTTAAAATTAATAATAAAAAAAATAAATTAAGATTTCTCACCTTGCTTTTAACTGAATTTCTGTTCGCTTTCAAAATTAGCTGAAAATTCAACTGTCTTCGTTTCAGGTCTAGTTAGCGTCATCGCGAAGATCTCGGTCTCACGATCGTGGCGCACCTGAAATCGTTCGATTTCGAATCCGTACGAGCAAGATATGATTAAAACAAGATCTGAAAATTTTGGATTAAATTAATTAAAAAAATAAGGGTTGAAAAACTCAACCGCTCTCCTACTTTCTCTTCTACATTCGAAGGCCGCTCATTTTCTATTTGTGAAACCCATAAGCTTCAAATTTAGGTCTCTAATTATCTCAGAATTGGTGAAGCTAGATGTTGATCAGAAGGTGGCAAATCGAAGAGGGTAGGGAGGGGTATGTGCACCTAGGGAGGTGGAGGGGGCGGTAGGGCCTAGGTGGGGAATTTTGGGCTGTTTGGCTGTGGGTTGAGGGGATGGGTTCGGCCAAATCTCTTACCTAAATCCGATCATCACCTTATGGAATGGTAGAGGAGGAGAAGAGCTTCGAAATGGTATATAGTTTGTCTTCTAATTCGTAGAGAGGAGAGAGATTGAGGGAGGAAGTTTCGGCCATTCTAGGCCATGAAACCTGAAGTGGCGGCTGAGTTTTAGTAGGGAAGGATTAGGGTTAGGATTAAGGAGTATATTTATATTATTATATTCACTAATTAGCCCATTAAGGCCCGATTTGGCCCGAACTCAGAATTAGACATGCTTACTGTCTATCTTAATGTTTTGACGTCTTCTGAACGCAATGGGACATGTTTCGAGACCCAATTTCGAAGTTTACAGCGTTTTTTTATTTATTTTTAATATAAATCCTTTAATTTTCTTATTCAGCCGTACATGAAAATTCACCGGGGTCACAAAGTAACTTCAAAAATTCCCAAATAAAATATTTAGCTGCGTTTTGACGCTGCGGACCTAGGAAAATTAATTTCGTTCAATTCTGAGCCTGTTTGAAAAATGACTATTTTCAAGTCGATTAAAATTGACCGAAATTGACAAAACTGAAATCTTTTTGCCACGGCTACAATTTAATTCTAAAAATTATGAAAAATTAAACTTAACTATATTTTGACATTCCGAATCCAACAAAAGTGGTTTCGTCGAAAACAGAGGTCGTTTGAAAATGGCTAATTTCAAGGCGTATATATTAAACATTAAAAATACATTTTTAAACAAATAATTTCTGAAACTCGAAATATATAAGTGTTTACTGTTTTTTAAGGCAGAGACGTCATTCTGAACTCAATGGAAGTGGTTTCGAGTCCAAATTCCTTCGTATGCAAAAAGTAGCATTTTTGTCCTTTGTAAATTTCATAGCGACCTTTCTAAATTTTAAACTGGGCATTACTTTTGTTTCCCGCTATGAAATTTCGATTTTTCGGATTCGTTGGAAAGATATTTTTAAATAGATTCTAATATTTTTGGTTTCATTAAAATCCGTTAAATTTTGCATCTTCTACGGTCAGTCAAAGTTCAAGTTTGACTTTTCAAACTACCGCGCTATTTCCAGCTCCTTTTATAATTAAAATTAAATTATTCATTCTAACTTCGATTTAGATCAATTTTTAATCATTATTATTTTAAATAAATTAATTTAAATATTAAAACCCATTAAAATTATTTAATATAAATTTTAAATTTACCCCCAAAATTCCGGGTTGTTACACCAGGAAACCCACGTTGTATTTCATATTTGATTAAATTTATATCTAATTTTAAAAACTAGTTAAATAAATTTCAAATGAAAAATATAACAGTAAACTTACTTTTGATTTAATTTAAACGCAGTCCGACACCCTTCTGCTCAACACAAACAGACCGGACTCATCTTCCTTATGTTTCCCAATTTACTCCTTCAGTCTGATACCATCTATTATGCCCAAACATACATGGGCGCTCCCCTTATATACATATCAATTATATATATATATATGTATGTACGTATGTATGGGAGCGTCTATTCTGACGCAATTTGTTGACACAAATGGTGACACAAAAGATCTGCACCATTGGATCTTTTTGTCTTTACATGGGAAGGTGGAATTCAGGGGGCAATCCAAAGGTGAGAATTCATTGTGTCACCAATTGTGTCAAAATAGACTTTCCCTAGATATATATATATATATTATTATTCTTTTGTTGATGACTACAAGCCCATTGGCTCCAAAACAGCCCGCCTACAATTATAGTAACTACTGTGCTATCTTCCTCTTCATTAGTTCCTTCCCTCCCCAAGTGAAAGTATCTGCAGTACTCCTATCCCCTCTCCGTATGACCTCGTTCTCACCAGTCTCGCCGCTGCTTCTCATGCACATACCAAGCTCCCCACGTTCATCCTACTTTCCACCATGTTGCTTGCACCCTTTCAAAGTCATTACCGCATCATACACTTTCCCTTAACAAGACCCATGCAACTTAACAACAATGCACCATTTCAGTATTGCTTCATTATATAAACCACATAGTACATTAAACTTTCCATGCAGACAGTCCCATTTCCAAATCGTGTCCAACGTCCAGCACTCACCCTCCCCTCACAATGAACAACAGCACCACCCCCAATGCAAGGCTTCCCATGCGACTGTAAACCCCCCTTCACCTGAGAAAGCTCTTTCCCACTCCTCGCGTTTCTTCCAACATTTCTCCAACATCGCATCTACTTCCTTCCAAGTGACTTCACGGAGACACCCCTCCGAATTGAACCCGAACTGAACTGCTCACCTCCCATGCTACTCAACAGCACATCGTCCGACGCTGCCGACAACCTTGCCTTACTCCGATCCATGTTCGCAACCATCCTCCCACGTCAAGATCTACTGAACTCACGAGCCCCGGTTCTTGTTTGGTTAAGTGAAGGGTAGCACATATCCTTTAAATACCTTCAGCCCGTTTCACCATTATAACTGTTCCTAGTCCTAAAATCTCCATCATTTCCTTTACTCCATATGCAACTGTAGGCATGTTGGGTGAATGTTTTCGATTTATTACACAAATGGAGCTTGCATATGTTTTTAATATTTTATGGCAGAGGAGAAATGGGTATCATTTAGTTAGTTTGCTGGAAAAATAGTAAAGACTACCACTGTATTTATAAATTAGAAAGAGCATGGGCTAGAATGACGTTGCGCCTTTTCCTCTCATACGTATGGTCTGCATTGCGCTCATTTCATATCACAGTATGGGTCTGAAAAGAAAATATAGAATGGGAAAGGAAATATCAAAGCGTAGGCTCAAACATTTGTGTATGCTAAAGTTGAAAGGGATGGGATAGCTTGGTGGATAGGTTGAGTCATGAGTTTATTTGATGTATAGGTGTCCGTTTTATTTAATTTCGGTAAGGCCTTTAATACTGTTATGCATTATATATTGGGTATGGAAATGTTGACTTGTTGTGTACATCATAAGCATGTTGTTTGGTAGGCTGTAAGGCTTGTATATGCAGTAGGGTAAATTTGGATATGAAAAATAGTTCAGACGTGTTCATGTAGGAAGAAAACAAGGTACGTTTATTTTATGTGGTCATTACAAATTAATCTACCGCTCTTTATGCTAGCACTAAATGTACGCACAACAATAATTGATCTTCAAACGCAGTGAAAATGGGCGTACCGCTACGCCTCAATGTTCCAGTCCCAATGAAACTAATTTTATTGTAAACGGACTCCATTTGCACAACGGGGATATTTTAATTTGTCGGTTCACCTCTAAATATCGCATACCGATAAAATGACTCCGATTGGCCCCAAACTGGAAATCTAGCCATAATTAATTGTACGCATTCCAATAAAACTTATATCGTCGAAAACAGAGATCGTTTAGAAATAAAAATATTTTTAAGGCCTATATATTATCGATAAAATATAGTTAAATTCAAAACAATTATACTTAAATTAATAATGAATTATTATTATCGTATTTATCCAAACAGAATAACCAATATATATTCTAAACTCAATATTCAAAAATTTGGTTTAAAATGAAATCCAAATATATAGAAATTCCTTTATTTATTAAACAAACGCCATCGTTTATTAACGAAATTCCATAGCGACTATTTGAAAATTTGAATTGAACATAACTAAAAATCTTTAATATGAAATCTCAATTTTCCTCTTTCATTAGAAAAATATAATCGAATCGATTCAAATGGTTCTTGTTTCATCGAATTCCGACTTATATCGGATCTGGTATATTCAATTAAAGTTTAAATCGCAAATTATGAACTACCTTGCTATTTCGAGCTCGTTTTAATTATATTATATATATATATATATATATTCAAACTCCATTTTGTAAAATAAATTCGATATAAATTCCATTATATTTCCAATATAATATATAAACACATTTAAATATACCACTTTAAATGGCAGAAAAATCTGGGACTTTACATTCTTCCCCCTTTAAAAGAATTTCGTCCCCAAAATTACAAGGTAAGAAGAATGCTCCAAACCCAATTATTTTAATAATTATATTTGAATTATCATTAAAACAAATTCAGACTCTTTTGAAATTTTGAAAATTTTGCTAGCACCTCCTCTGCACGGCTCGATCAGAACAACTACAACTACCACTTCGGGGTTCAACTTCTCTAAAATAAAGCCAAATGGCTATCCAACTCAGGGGTATTAAAATCAATATCTCCAATCAATATATTAAGGTTTACCTCTTTGTCGGGTATTTCGATTCCAACTCCAATTTCGAAGCAACTCAATTATCCCAATCTATATTTTAATCTCATTGATAAACTGATTCCCATTGCCTTTTGGAATCTGCACTTAGCTCAATTTACAACTCAAATAACAAATACAGGTTTAAATAATTTGGTTTTATCTCATAACTGGTTTTTATCCCCTATTCATTATGCTGGAATTTATTTAATCCATTCAATCATCCTTATTGACCCGTTTAATGGATTTTATTCAATCGATGCAACATCCAAATCATTTGAATTATATTTAACACTGATACTTACTGGTATACATTCATTTCAACATATATTAATATCAATCAATTTATATTCGATTGATTTCCATTTGTTATCCATTCGATTTTCAAATCCTAATTTATTTAACTCAATTCCATTTCTCCAGTTAATTCTTATTTGACCAGGCTAACTTTCATTTTCATATCCAATTCAATTAAATAATTGACTTTTTCTAATTAGTTCAATTTCGTTTCATAATTCAATTTTAATCGTACAAACCAAGCAAAACAACGAATATTACTATATTATAGAAAATTATTTTGTTTTTCCATAAAAATATAATTTGGGTAAAAATATTTCATTTACCCATTTTATAAAACAATATCGTGTCAATTTCCAGTTCAATATGGTTTCCCAACACTTGAACCAATCAATCAACACAATAAAAAATATTTTTATATAAAATCTACAAATACGCTCTCTCGTATATACACTCAAACTCAATCTAAGGTATTACTATCCCTATCTCTACCGAGTCACGCCACAGAGCCAAAGTTACTACTCAACCAATGGCTCTGATACCACTGTAACGGCCCAAGGATTTTCGGCCCTGAAAATCGACATAAATACATTTACTGTAACTCATGCCGACCTTCCAAACATCGAAAACATTGGAACGTTAAAAGAAAGATGTTAGAGGGTGAGATAAGAAAGAAAGAAATATTAGAATAAAAGATGAAGAAGAAGAATCAACACACACAGAGTCTCACATCGCAACGGAACAAAATATAGAAATAACTCTTTATAAAGATCTTGAATAAATATACTTACATCCATTAGAGTACAACAAACAAATCCGAATAGTTATAATAACCTGTCCACAAATACAACACACAACGGAATAATATCATGTAAATCATACATCAAGACTCCTCCAGCTCATCACTGAACTTCACAGCATTCCATAACATGAACCTGCACTTGGTCTAACCCAAGCATTACAAACACCTGGTTCGTCTGGTGAACCAGAGTGATAAACCCACTAAGTTTATATAACACCCATATCGATTTAAAAGTTCAAAATCCTTTTGAAAGAAAAGGATAATAGTAAGACCAACCCACACATAAACATGGATGGGTTTTACCTTAGTATAACCCAAAACAGTTTTGAAATTATATCTTATTCTGATATTACAATAGTGTTTAAATACAAGTAAAGAGCAATCTAGTAGAACGCTTGCATCTCACACTCCACATATATGGTATACAATCAAAACCGCGGGAGCTTTTTGGAGATTGGATTCCCACTATGAAAAGGTATGGAACTACCTTTCGATAGTGTATCTCTATAGGGGAATACACTAGGTTCAACAAGGATGTCTTGCAACCCGGCTCACACATGACCGACCACTCATTTCTCTTGAGTGTATCGAATATATTGTCACCTTACCGCTGCAGCCACCGTAGACCGCAGAGATACAGAAATAAAAGAAGTAAAACAATTAATATTCTCTAGATGGTGACAATACACTCTAATGGGTGCGACCCACATAGCCATGTTGCCTGCCCGATTTCTGTCATTTCCCGATTGATGAGGCTTGTGGTTATTGTAATGAACCGAAAAAATTTTACATTTTAAATTATAAATCAAATTGAGATGTGACGTTAAAATAGATATTTATATTTGGATCTCGACAAAGAATTCTGGAATCTTATCTATTTTGAATGATATTTGAATTCTCTTTTAAATTTCAATTTTTGTCCTCGACTTAGTTTAAATATGAACGGTGGTCAAATAGGCGAAATTTGCAATATTTAAGTAATTGGTATGCTTAAACTTTGAAATTTAATTACTTGACTTTGGATACAAACGATGAAATTTAATTTTCTAGGAATCTAATTTATTTATGGGAAAATTATTCAAATCATTAAGTGTAATTTGCGTAATAAAATATGCGTGTATTGCGTTCATGTTTATTTAATTATCCTCGAACTTGAATTTTTAAATTAAAAAAAAACTTAACACTTATTTAATAAAATTGTCGAAGACTTAAATTCCTTGAAAACAAATGGTGTGGTGTACCATTCTCTGATAATGTTCGTTCAACTTGTTCATTCGTTTGGTCTAATAGTTCGTATAAACCGCTTACCCCGTTCAGCCCAACACTTAAAACTGAATAATATCTAGTAAAATCTCAACTCAAAGATTAGGTCTGAACACCTGAATATTTTATACTAAAACATGTTGCCATCTATCCTCATCTCTCTCTGTACATATTATACTATCCGATCATGCACAGCTCCTTACAGTACACAAAGATTTTGAAATCTTGTTCTGTCAGGATACAAAGATTTTGAAACTGTAGAAGATTTCGAAATCTCCTTCTGTCTGCAGCACCAACGTTATAAAATTCATGCCTTTCTTTCCCTCCATTGAACACAAATCATTTTCTTTTCTCCACTATGTCAGCCAAACGTCAGTTAAAGGAATGGGTTCCCCTCTTTAATTACTTATGTTCCCTCAGTTAACAAATCAAAGAACGAAGCTCCCAAAATCCTCAAACCCAAAATTGCGACTTCCTCCTAGTATCACATCTATAGCCACCGCGAATCAAGTCTTTCCCACCACCTCGCAACACTGGGCGCAACCCGGATCTACCAAAGCCGATATCAACCCACGTCGTCGTTGACGATCTACTCCTCTGGCCGAGTACCTACGTTGTTGCTCGGGTTCCTCCACCAACTTAGTTCCGTGCTCTCTTATTCTTGATAAACCCATGGACAGAAGTCGGAAGCCACAAATCCTCTGTCAAGACCGTAACCACCATGTTCCAGCCACCCTAACAGCAACCACTGTCATTGTCGCCTCGAATTGCGCATGGTTCAGAGTCACTTGTACCTGGGTTGCTTTCGCTAGTTTTCCCCATGTCACGATGGAACCAATGGTTCGAGAAAACGAACGGTTTCTTCGTGGACTCGACTTCTCCTTCACTCGTGGGCCTTTTGATGCCAGCACCTGATCGACCAAACCCAAGCAACTCCATTCGCTAGAGCTTCTAAGTCAGTAAGCACACCAAGTGCTTGTGAAAATGCCACAAAGGCTACAGTAATCGACTTGGGGCTCGTAAAATGGGGTTGAGGGTCTAAACCCCGTTTCAAGTCGTGTGTATTATCGGTTCGCTGACCCATTCGATCATAGGGGGTGAGTTTTACCTTTATTACCAATTATATTCGAATGCATGTCATGATACGTGCATGCATGTCATTCAAAACATTGGTTTCGATTTTTGTTGTCTGGTTTAACTGTAGTTGGTTCTCGAAAAAGGGGCTTGAGTTCGTTGATCGAATTTTCTATCAAAATTTATCATTTCATTTCCAAGCTTCAAAAGGTGAGTTTCCCTCACTCACAGACTAATATTTTCATTTAGTGAATTAAAAATTTGAAGGTTGAATGAAATGTTAGTTGCTCTAGTTTTGTTTGCTTTGCGATTGTGCACGTGCGACGTACACACTATTGTTTCACACAACACAAAATGGATGTATGTTTGATATGCCATGTTATTTTATCATCATGCAAGTTCCCCCTTAGATTAGAAAACATGGCGGGTAGAAATGATACATACCAGAACCCCCTTGTGTATTCGAATCGATTTGGGATGCAGGCTGAAATGATACATATTCGGGATTCGAATATTTTAAAGAACGGATTGAAATGACAAATATCTGTATCACTTGACCATATGGTATAAAATTTTATACGGACACCGTGACCAATAAAAATAAATTATTTTAAATAATTATATCGATTTTCTAAAAGGAAATGTTTTATGAAATTGCCCATATGGCATACAGAAGTGTTTAAAGGAAACTTTGAATTTGCATAAGAATTCTAGTTTACATATAAATTGTTTTAAAGATAGTTTTATAAGAAAAAATTTCTAGTAATAAATTATTTTAAATGAATTTCCCATAAACTTTGTGTTCATATAATAAATTGAAAAACATAAAGTTTAAAATTTTGGCGATTCAATATAAAGGCTTCAAACTTGAAACTTTCGAACTTATTTTGATACATGCATTTTATCAAAGGATTTCTTACCATTTAAATGGGAAAAGTGGATTCTCAAAATATTAAACTTTAAATTCAAGTATAAGAGAAATGCGCTTATTCAAGCCATAGTGAATTTGAGTTTTGATAACTAATTCGGAATTTGACAAACATCCTTTGTTTAATGAGTTAAGTTGGAAATTGTTTGGAATTTTATTGAAAAGGAATTCGAATGATTATGAAATTTAGTCGAAAAAAAGGAATGGCGAGAAATGGATCTAAGATTGGATTGGATTAATATTTTGAATAAAACTATAATTTCGTAAAGATAATTTTCCGCATTACTTGATTTTGCAAAAGTTCTTTTCTAAAATATTTTAATCACTTTAACTATACAAATTTTATAAAATTTTCAACTACATATATATACATTTTATATGCATTATTTTAATTTAATACACATACTATTTTCAAAGCTTACCTTTTCTAAATATATTTATAAAATTAAATAAATTCTAACGTCTGATCCAGTCTGCAGAATCCAAATGATGAAACAAAGGATTTCAAGTAATAAAGTTATTTCATAGAAGTTGAAACTGAAAATCCAACAGTTGATAAAGAAATGGTGAATATTGGTTTTTTAATCTTAATCACACCAATGCTAAATGACTTGAGTAATTGATTTTTAGGGAAATATTTGAAATAAATTGATTTGCAATACTTGAAAAATATGATTTCAAATCTAATGGCAACGGTGTGAAAAATGTAAACGTTCGGTTGTTAAAGAGATCAGAGTTGGTAGATGTAATACTCGCTGCCAATACTGATAATGTAATAACCCTGAAAATCTGAGATAATTTAAAATTTTTATTTTGGCAATTTTGATGAATTTTGAATATTTAAAATGAATTATTTTAAATAATATCGACGAGAAATTTATTTTTAATAGAATTAAAATGTATATATTTATATACGTCGTCGTTAGAATATAAATATTTATTTATAATTATAAAAGGGATTGAAAATGGCGTGGTAGTTCGAAAATTCAATTTCAAAGCTCAAATGAATGTACCGAGTGCAAAATAAACCGGATTTTAGTGAAACCAAAAATAATAGAATCTAGTTGAGAATATCATTCCAACGAATCCGAAAAATTGAAATTTCATAGCGGGAATCAAAAGTTATGCCCAGTTGAAAATTCAGAATAGTCGTTATGGAATTTTGGGCCTTGAAAATGGAAATTTTGCAAACGACCTCAGAATTCGACGAAACCACTTTTGTTGGATCCGTGATGTTTAGTTATTGCTAGGTTTCAAATTTCGTAATTTTTTGAATCAATATGTGAGCGTGGCAAAGGAAAACACGTTTGACCAGTTTTAGTTGATTTTAATCGATTGGAAAATGGCCATTTTTCAAACGGTCTCAGAATTTGACGAAACTGGTTTTGTTAGGACCGTATCGTCAATATGAAGCTAGAAAATATTTTTCGGGAATTTTTCAGTTAGTATGGGGGCCCGATAAATTGAAATACGCGTTCAAATTTAATATATAGAGTTATATGTTGATTTTGATGAAAACTGATCGAAATGAGCGAATCATCCTATGATACATACCCCATTGTGTTGGGAATAGGGGTAATTAGCTATGGACGATAGGCGGTGAGTTCGATTTCGAGGTCGAAATTAAAAGTTGCTTTTTGAAATTAAATAATTAAATAAATTAAAAAAAAATCTCCCTCCATCTCTCGTATACCCTTAGGCCACCCCGTTCTTTCCCATTTCAGATCAACAAAATAAAAAAACGAGAGAAAAGAAAGAGCGATGAGGGGGGAACCCGCCGCCATCGGCCCCCAGGTGGCGGCGCCGACCACCGCACCTCACAGCCCCTCCCCCTCCTTCCTCTCGCGCGCAGTCGCCCCTCCAAAACCCACACAACCCAGCGTGACCCCCTCTCTCCGCGAAGAGCAGCAGCTCCTCTGACGTTGTGCCGAAACCGAACCGATACCCTAGTTTTTCCACTGTAAGTTTTTCCCTTTTCGTTCTTTTTTTCCTTCTTTGATTTCAGTTTAGTGAATCTAGGATTTTCAGTTTAATGAAAATATGGTTTTCAATTTATATAAACATACAAGTAAAGAACTGAATTTTAATTACATGACATAGGTTAAAAATGAGATTTTGATTTATGTAAGGTGATATAAATATCATTTTTATATAGGTATGACAATAAAAATATAATTTTTATATTATAGAGATAATAAAAATATAATTTTTATGTTACAGAAAGGTTAAAATTATAATTTTTATATATTAGAAGAAATAAAGATGTGATCTTTATAGAAGTAGCCATGTAAAAATACGATTTTTATATTATAGAAAGAATAAAAATTTGATTTTTATTATATATACGTTAAAATAGAAATGTGATTTTTATAGCAATGATATAAAAATTCGATCTTTATATTAGAAGTAGATATATAAAAAAATAATTTTTATGTAGAGAATAGTGTGATAAAAATATAATTTTTATCTATATAGTAGCGGTATAAAAATAGGATTTTTATCCATATAGAGTGATTATAAAAATATGACTTTTATATACCTAGCAACAATATAAAAATGTGATTTTTATATATGTAGTGGCTACGGGCAACGAAATTGACAATAGGCGAGAACGACGAAGATTTCTACATAAGACGAGTCGTGGCGTTTGGTTTAGCTAGTCGGTGAGAACATCTCACTTTAAATCTTGTTTTCTATTTAAAATATATACTAGGATGCAGACTCGTCATCCACAGGCCACGGACAGCTTGTATGCTTGTTTTTTTGATTTTGGTGTGAAAATTGAATGTGTGTTGTGGAATGAAATAAAATATTTATATAGTTAAAAATATTTTATAGTTGAAAATAGAAGTTTTAACGTGTATTTAAAATGAAATAAATATAAACAAATCGGACGATTTGTTTATATACACACATTTGACTGATATTGATTGGGACGATAAATTTTACACATCGCCCAACTGCACAAATAAAATATGTGTTTGATTGTTTGAATCCCCACACGGGTATTGGGATGATATACGACATACACTAGTCCCAATAATTAGCTGTATGTCGATCGATTGATTGACAGGCTGTTATAGGCGTTAAATATTTATATTTGATGCTTATACAGTGTAGAACACACTTTCGATGATGGTTGATTGTTTATCATCATTGTTGTATATATGAATTGGATGAAATCCATATAACTGAAATTATATGATAATTGACTGTGTCTGACTCCAATTCAGAATTATCGAATAATTCAGAATAATATTCAGTGAATATTGAAATGTGAAGTCGTGTTAAGTAGTTAACTGCCATTTCAACACGAACGGGAATTTTGTCAATTTTATTTGTTTTTAATGAATATTGAAAAGTGATTTCAAAATCGAATATTTTGAAAATATAATCGAATTGAATTGAATATAAAATGAATTCGAATTGAATTAAATAGAAAATGAATTCGAATTGAATTGAGTAGAAAATGAATTCGAATTGAATTGAATAGAAAATGAATTCGAATTGAATAGAATAGAAAATGTATTTGAATTGAAATGAATTTGAAATTTGAATTGAATTGAAATGAATTTAAAACGAATTTATAAGGAAAAATTCAATTTTGATTTGAATTTGAAATGGAAGTTGAAATTGTTTTTGAAACGAATTCAAAACGATTTATAAAATTTGTTTTAAATAGAAATCGTTGAAATATATATTATATATATATAATATAATGGCCTGAATAGAACGCGCCGCGCTGCGGCAGTTCGCGAATTTCGACCATTGACTTCGAACGGACATTACGGGAGATCCGACCGTTGGATTCTCCTGAAACTGGAACCGTTAGGTTTGTATCGAAAAGAGCTTTCCAATGAATATTAGAAATTAGAAATCTAACGGTTGGATTTGGAATTATGTCCAAATCAAATTTAGAAAAGGTCGTTGTAAGTGCAGTTTGATGGCCGTTGATGGAAATCGACTGTATGGGCCCTGATAAAATTATTAAAAATATCAATAATTTCTGTAGAATCATAATAAACGAATTGGAAAGAACTGGGATGAAAATTTCCACATTTGAAATGATAAAAATATATTTTTATCGAAATGAACTAGTTTTGAACTAGAATTATAATCCAATATTTCATATAAATAAATTGAATCTGAAGTGGTTTTGAAAATAATCAGAATTTCCAATATACGAATTGGAATGGATTTGAATCGAAATTATCTTCGGAATATTTCGATGTTGGATATCGTGATTATACAGATATGGTTGTGGAAATTTGAAAGATATATATATATATATATATATCGTTATTTCCAATACTATATTCGTTGGTCGTAGAATTTGATATTGAATATAAGCCGATATATTGTCTATTCAGAGCCTTGTATTTAATATCAAATGTGATTTGGGTTTGTCGTGAATGGCGTCTTCATTAACACTATTCTTAAACCCAGTTGAGAAAAAGATTAAATCTTTTTATTTAAATTTAATGAAGTGTACAAAATAAATGGTATTTAATTGGAATTGAATTTGAATTGATTTTTGGGTTTATCGTGAACGGTGTTTTAAATAACACTTTTTCTTTAACCCGATAATTAATGGAATGTGATTTTGGGTTGTCGTGAACAGTATCTTCAATAATACTGTTCTTAGACCCAACTGAGTTAAGAAAATCAGAAACTAACTGGAGATTAGTTAAGTTGAATGGTTTCTTGGGTACTGATCTGATGTTGGTTTCAACCTTCGGGGTTAATATTTAGGGAATTGCTCACTTGCTATTTTACGGTTAAGGGCTGATAGAATGGAATGTGACTTTGGGTTTATCGTGAACAGTGTTTTAAATGACATCGGTTCTTTAGCCCATTTAAAGATTAAAACTAAGTGGAGTTTTAATTAATCCTTAATTAGATTGAAATGGTTGAGAATGGAGTATCACCAGTTTTGCTCCTAGCGATAGTTAAATCTTTAACTAGATTTGAACGTGAAATGGTAATTAATTTTACTGATAACACCGTGGTGTTAGTTATGGAGTACTACCAGTTTTGCTCCATGGGATAAATAGGTTGGGATTGGGAATTAAAATAAATAATTATTTCGGTGTGGTTCGCTGATCCCGGCTAGTTTGGAAAACCGTAATATGGTTTGAAATGATATCCAAAGGAAGATTAAAGAATAAATTTTAAAGAATTTATCTCTGATAAAATTAATGGGAACCTTTCCTTAAGAATGTGAAATTTAGAAACTAACTGTAGGTCAGTTAAGAAGGATGGTTTCCTAGGTATTGATCAGATGTTGGTTTCGACCTTCGGGGTTAATATTTGGGGAATCGTTCTCTTGCTAATTTACGGTTAGTGACTGATGAATTGGAATGAGGCGTATGTTGTGTTTGTGTAGCACTTGTTTATTATATACGCGGGTTATTCGGGAAGTCTGGGTTTATACCCATTCTGAATAACCGATTCGACGATAAGTCGAAGAAGAAGACGGTGGTTGAAGACCGGAAGTCTTCATATCGTCTGGGTGATTACTGATGATCTTGATTGGGCTGTACACCCAAGAGGAGGGAAACAATAGATGATCGTCCAGACGTACTTGGAGATCGATGGAAATGCGAGGAAAGTGCCTCCGGTTTCGTTCATACCCAGAACGAACTTGTAAATGGACTGTGTGTCTGACATTGGATTTTATTCTATATTGATTGATTGATCTTTATTAAATATACATCTGCTTGGCGGCGGAAAATTTATTCTGTTGCTTAACGCCCTTCTCTGAAACGTACGAGCTTAGAGGTTGTATATCGATGGACATCAGTCGCACGGAGTGAATTGCCTGTGTGGCACGCCTAAGTGGCAGATGATCAAGGCTTCTGTTGAAAATCAAAGTCTTGTGGTGTATGATCAAAGCACGGCCTGTGTGGCGCAGGTTTGTGTATGGCGTTAATTCGCGAGCCTCACACCTCGGTATGAGTCAAAAATGGGATAGTGACCGCTGGGAGGACACGACGTTTCTTTCTAGCTACGGTGGTGTCAGTGCTTAAACTGGCTGACATTTATATTATTTTCACCTTTGTGGTTGTTGGAATGCGAGGCACCTCGGATATACGTCTGATAGGACCGGGAAACATGTGTTTAGGAATTGCCAATCCTCAAACGTAAGAGAGGACCGGCCCAGCCGATTCCAAGGGTTACCCAGGGAGAGTAGTCCTGAGACATTTGCTAGAGTGTCTCAAAGCGGAGAGGAGCTTGCCCCTTTGCCTCGACTCATGACGGAAATCCAATTTCCAATACGTGATATTTTGGTTTTATTTGTAGAGCCTAGTATGGTGACATAGTAGCATGGGATACTATGCCGTCTATGATTTATACATTATGATTGAAGTTGTTTTCTTCACTTATTGTAATAATAAAAGATGAAATTTCGCGTAACAAACATTATTTGGCTGTTATAAGGTAAAAGCCTATCCTCCGGCTTGCGTTGCATTGTGTGATGGGATCTGGGTCTTATAATAGCTTCATTTTTCGAAAAAGCATTGAGCTGTTTATTTCTATGCACTGGTATTCTGGGGAGGAAACCCGTTCCGTGTTATACGGCGTGGTCCCTTGAATTACTCTTCTTTAAAGTTAAAATAATAACTGTTTAAGTTCTCACACCAGTCACATGACTGACCTGGAGTTTATTGTTTTAACCTAAACTTTGGATGTCCCTATTTTTCCGCACGGGCAGCTTGTAGTTTTGGTTTTGCAGATTTATATTCACATGATCCTGATTTACAACTGGAACGATGCTCGGAAAGCTCTGTATCCGTGTATTACTTTCAGTTGTGTTTTATATTGTTTTTCCGCTGCTATGTAATTTATTGTAATCTCTGATATTTTTCTGTTGCATAATATTTATTCATACTCTGTATATTCTTGTAATCTGATGGAATTGTTGTAAATAACAATGAAATGTTCTTCTGTTGGTGTTCCGATGTGTGTTGTCCTCAATTCTATCGTGCTTTCCTTTACAGGGAAGATCGGGTCGTCTCAGATACCACTTTAACAACTGTGTATGCGGTGAAGTTCCAGAACCGTAGTTGGATGGTATGGAGGCGATTGCTGGATTTGAAGAAAAAGAATGCTGATGGATTAGCCTTGACCTTCGGGTCATAATTAAAATGACTAAAACAGGAGCCATGCTCGGGTTAATGGAGGTCGCACCTCTGATCGAACACGCTTCTTCGATATCATCTCTATTACTGTTGTGATTGATTTGGGTGCACCCTTTTTGATTTTGGGAGTGTTGTTCGAGGTGGGCGATAGTGGCTGCTATGCATTACCACCGACCCGGGAGCCGCAATCCGGTAGAATCCTACCGTGGGTATTCCTCGTGTGCCTTGTCATATTATCCTTTCGAGCCCCCTATGATTTTGGTTTAACCGTACCTATGGAGTGCCCTCTGATGCCCATCAGTGTTAGGCTGGATTCACGGTACTGTATAGACTATGGTGTGTGTGTGTGTGTATATATATATATATATATATATATATATATATATATATTTGAAATTTGATTAATATGCCAACATAGTGATTAGAGTAGGCTTTGAACTCTTGATCTTTTATCAAACAAGAACGCATCTTTCCACTGTGCCACACTATGTTGGCGTGTGTATATATATACGGTGTAAGGGTAAAAATGTAATCCCGCTTACACTTTTTTCATTATGTTTACTTTACTGAACAGGCATTACAATAATAGCGTATTATTATATAGATATTAGTTTCGCGGATCCTTAGAGGATGGAAATCCCAAACATCCTTTAAGTTATTGTACATACCAGTAAACACTTCATTTGAGTTAATTCATTTATATGAGATTGTTAGTCCTGACTCGTATTTTGTTTTTTTATTCCTTGCAAAATGTCCGAGTCAGATCGAGTATTTCAGCTTGGAAATATATCGGTTAGAGCTTGAGATTGGTAAAGATCCAACCGTCCATTTGCTATGCAGTCGTGTCAATCTCTGCTTAGTACTGAATCTTAGTATGGTTTTATATTCATTCTTCCCCTGTTTCTATATTTATTCTGTACTCTGATATCATGTAAATTTAAAGATTTTGTAATGTTGTATAAATTTTTCTTCCGCTGTGAGATATTCTATGTTCTGTGTCTGTGATTCTATGATGATTTGTATTTCAACTTCATAAGCAATAACAATCTGACCTTTTGAACGGTTTGAATTGGTTTAATTACCGACTTGAGGCGGTCAAAAAGCTAGGTCATTACAAATTGGTATCAAAGCTTTGGTTAAGCAAAGCTTAGCTCATGAAGTTGAAAACTTAGTAGAGATAGAGTAGCGATACTCTAGAATGAGTGAAATCACCTTAGAATCATACCCGAGAGAACGTATTTTGAAAATAAAATATTTTAAATGTTTTAAGGGATTTGAAAGATTTTTCTATATATAAATAATTTGAAATTTTAGCCTTACTTTATAAATAAATTCTTGTTTAAATCTCGTTCCCTTGAACTCGTCCCTCGGCTGGATCTTTCCTAAGTTAAGATTTTTTCTAATCTAAGTCTCGATCGTGCCTGGTCTTAGCTTAGGAAAATTTGGATTTGTCGCTTTCTAGATTCTGAGTCCTCAATTTATTTGACCTCTCCTCAGTAAATCCTATTGATTTGATTAGTCCATTCATTGCTACTCCTAGCTTATGACCCAACTTGGTTCAGAGCGAATTAGATTAAGGATTGGGAATAGAAAATGAAATAAACAACTTGGTGTAAATTACTTAATAAACGAAATTGAGATACAATGTATTGAGTTATAGGTGGATTTATACTCCTATATTAAAGAAATTTTCTACAAGTAAGGCTTGTAAATTTAAATTGAAAATAAGGTAATATGGTAAAATTGTGAATGATCAATTAGTTTGGGGTAACCTTTTATTATATAGGTGTTTTAAAGCTTCATATGATTTCCGGTTATAAATTACAAGAAGGCATAAGATAAACAATTGTTGTCAAATACGACAAGATATACAATTTTCCTCGCTTGGAAATTTTACAATAAGATATATTTTTAAAGATACTATTTCGAAATAAATTTAGAAATTTGTTTATAAGTTTATTTTAAAGAATTCGAGCATTTTATTAAGATTTGACTATCTGGCATTTGAAGATTTTTACACATACGCCTAGCTAACGTATGTACTAAATTCTTTATGTACTAGATAGGTATAAAATTGCACTCCAGATTCTTGGGAACAAATTTTTGTGATGACTGCAGCAACATTTGATTTTATTTCCATGTTTCGAAAGCGAGAAAAATTTATATTTCCAGTTAAGACGTTAAATTGATACTTAAAACTATCTTGTGAATATTTGAACGAATAATGAAAGATATATATATATATACATATATATATGAGAATACAAAATTTTAAGTAAATGTTAATTTAAAAGGAGAAATAAATTTGAGTTATTAATTTGGAAGTAAACATATGGATGTTGAAAGAATTAAAAGCAATGAATATAACGCAACCAAAATAAAATGAAACAAGTAAATTAATAAAATTTGGCCGAATTGTAATTAACCTAAGTAGAATAATAGTGACAACAGTGAATGTTGAATGAATAAAATATTGGTCAACAAGCTAAAGGAAATTATAAACTGAAATGAATTATTTGGTTCTGAACTTGTAAACAATAGCTTGATATCCTTTGTTTCAAGTAAACAAAGTAATTTGGGAAACTCGATAGTATAAATGAAGCGACCCGAAACTTCCCCGGTCTCCGAAGAGATGAGAAAGAACGAATTACTGTGAGGACAAGACAAATCAGAACACAAACAGAAGAACATTTCATTGTTATTACAACAATTCCATCAGATACAAGAATATACAGAGTATAAATGAATATTATACATTCGAATAAATATCAGAGATTACAATTAATTATATAACAGCGGAAAATAATACAAAGCACAACTGAAGGTGATATACGGATACAGAGCTTTCCGGATATCATTCCAGCTGTAAACCAGGATCCTGTGAATATAAATCTGCAAAACCAAAACTACTAGCTGCTCATGCGGAAAATAGGGGCACCCAGAGTTTAGGTTAAAACAATAAACTCCAGGTCAGTCATGTGACTGGTGTGAGAACTAAAACAGTTATTTAAAACTTTACTTTAAAAGAGAGTAATTCAAGGGACCACGCCGTATAACACGGAACGGGTTTCCTCCCAAGAATACCAGTGCATCGAATAAACCGCGCAATGCTTTTTCGAAAAATGAAGATATTATAAGACCCAGGTCCCATCACACAATGCAACGCAAGCCGGAGGATAGGGTTTTCCCTTATAATAGCCAAATATGCTTGGTACGTTTAAAACAAATCATTTGATACTATAATAAGTGTATAGTGTCAAAACAATTTCAATCATAAATATAAATCATAGACGGCATGGGTACCATATATCATGTCGCCATACTAGTTCTACAAGTTAAAACTGCAATACACGTATTGGAAATTGGATTTCCATCATGGTGGCTCCTGATTCGAAAGATCGATCGCGTAATGCAATTCACCACGGCTTACGTCCCCACAAGAGAAAACACCGTCTACACATCCGCACATTTGGGACCAGAGTACCACCGCGGCTTACGTCCCAGCGAGAGAAAACACCGCCTACTCTATATATCCCTGAGCACTAGGCTCATCTCGGTCCATCGAATCCACGACACCACTAAGGTGCCCATCCACGAAAAAGCATACTGATCAAACCATCAGTTTACCACCATACCGAGGTGTGAGGCTCGCGGATCAACGCTATACACAAAGCCATGCTATATCAGCTGCGCTTTGATCATCAACCACCAAACTTTGCTTTTCAACAAAAGTCTGGATCAATGCATCTCAGCATGCCACACTATCAATCCATATCGTACCACTGATTTCTGCCAATATATAACCTCTGAGCTCATATGTCTCAGAGAAGGGCGTTAAGCAAGAGAATAAATTCCCCGCCGCCAAACAGATATATATTTAGCAGAGATCAACAAATACAATATAAAGGAATACAATGTCAGACACACCATCCATTTACAAGTCCGTTCTAGGTCTGAACGAAACCGGAGGCACTTTCCTCGCATATCCATCCATCTCCAAGTACGTCTGGACGACCACCATCTATTTCCATCCTCTTGGGTGTACAGCCCAATCAGGATCGTCAGTAATTATCCGAACGATGTGAAGACTTCCGGTCTTTAACCACCATCTTCATCTTCGACATATCGTCGAATCGGTTATTCAGAATGGGTATAAACCCGGCCTTTCCGAATAACCCGCGTATATTAAAACAAATGTTACATAAACACAACATACGCCTCATTCCAATTCAGAATATTCTTTTATTCACAAAATCACATTTTTAGGGAAAGGTTCCCATTAATTTTATCCAAGATAAATGCTTTAAAATTTATCCTTTAATCTTCCTTTGGATGTCATTTCAAACCAGATTATGGTTTTCTAAACTAGTCGAGATTAGCGAACCACAGCGAAGTAATTATGTATTTATTTTTTTCCCAATCCCAACCTATTCATCCCATGAAGCAAAACCGGTAATACTCCATATCTGACACCGTGGTGTTATCGGTAAATTTAATTACCATTTCACTTTCAAATCTAATTAAAGATTCAACTATCGCTTTGGAGCAAAACTGGTAATACTCCATTCTCGCTCATTTCTAAATTTGATAATTTAGATTAGAGATTCACATTTCAACCTAATTGCGGATTCGTTAAAACTCCTTTTACTGGGTTAAAGAACTAGGTGTTATTTAAAACACAGTTCACGACAAACCAAAATCACATTCTATTTATTATCGGGTTAAAGAACTAGTGTTATTTAAAACACCGTGCACGATAAACCCATTTCAAATCCAATCAAATATATCAGAAATTCCAATTATTTAAAACCCCTTTTTAAATCTAATTTATTTATTTAAAAATAATTGGGTTTTAAATTTAGTTCAAAACTAGTTCATTTCGATAAAAATCCATTTTTATCTTTTCAAATATGGAGGTTTTCACCCCAATTTTTCCCAAATCATTTCTTATGATTTTACACAAATTGTTACTATTTTTAATAATTTTATTAAGGCCCGTACAATCGTTTTCCAACAATGGCCGTCGAACTGCACTTACAGCGACCTTTTTCAAATTTGATTTGGACGTAACTCCAAATCCAACCATTAGATTTCAAATTTCTAATATTTGTTAGACATCTATTTTCGATACGAACCCAAAGGTTCCGGTTTTAGGAGAATCCGACGGTCGGATCTCCCGTAATGTCCGTTTGAAATAAATGGTCGAAATTCACGAACTGCCGTGGCGCGGCGCGTTCTATTCATGCCATTATATTATATATATAATATATATTTCGTCGATTACTATTCAAAACGAATTTTATAAATAGTTTTGAATTCGTTTCAAAAACATTTCAACCTTTATTTCAAATTCAAATCAAAGTTGAATTTTTCCTTTTAAATTCGTTTTAACATTCATTTCTATTCAATTCAAATATTAATTTAATTTGAATTCATTTCTTTTCGCTTTCAATTCAATTTGAATTCATTTTCAATTCAATTCGATTTCAAAGTCGTTTTCTATTCGATTCAATTCAAATTGGTTTTCTATTCGATTCAATTCAAATTGGTTTTCTATTCGATTCAATTCAAATTCGTTTTCTATTCGACTCAAATCAAATTCGTTTTCTATTCCATTCAATTCAAATTCGTTTTCTATTTGATTCAGTTCAAATTCGTTTTCTATTTGATTCAATTCAAATTCGTTTTCTATTCGACTCAAATCAAATTCGTTTTCTATTCCATTTGACTTCAATTTGTTTTCTATTTGATTCAATTCAAATTCGTTTTCTATTCGACTCAAATCAAATTCGTTTTCTATTCCATTTGAATTCAATTTGTTTTCTATTTGATTCAATTCAAATTCGTTTTCTATTCGACTCAAATCAAATTCGTTTTCTATTCCATTTGAATTCAATTTGTTTTCTATTTGATTCGATTCAAATTCGTTTTCTATTCGACTCAAATCAAATTCGTTTTCTATTCCATTTGAATTCAATTTGTTTTCTATTCAATTTAGTTCGAAATCGTTTTATATTCAATTCATTTCGAATTCCACTTCAAAATATTCGGTTTCGAAATCACTTTTCAATATTCATTTTAAAATGATTAAAATCGATATAAATATCGTTCACGTCAAAATGGCGTAAATCTAATCAACACGGCTTCATATATTTCTATTTTCAAACATTCTATTTCAAATATTTCTATTTCAAATTCTATTTCAAATATTTCCTTTTCAAATATTTCGTTCAACACATGACTAATCTCAACGGATGAGTACTGTCAACACATGAACCTTTATTCTATATTGATAAAGATGGAAATTTTATTATTAAAATATTTCGTTCAACACATGACTAATCTCAACGGATGAGTACTGTCAACACATGAACCTTTATTTTATAATATTCTTTATTTTCTATATTGGAATGAGGCCCAATCCATCACCATATAATGTTAATTATACGGAATTTCATACATCACACGTATATAATAGCATGGAAAAATAATCAACCATCAACCAAAGTGCATTACACTGTATAAGCATCAAATATAGATATCTAACGCTTATAACAGCCTGTCAATCAATCGATCGACATATTTAATCAATCAGGATGAGTGAACTTCAAATTTCATCCCAACACCCATGTGGGGTTTTCAAACAATCAAACACAGATTTTATTTGTGCAGTTGGGCGATGTGTGAAATTTATCGACCCAATCAATGTCCTTCAAATATGTGTACATAAACAAACCGTCCGGTTTGTAAATGAATATTTTATTAATTCACATTCACTATATTGATATTCACGTTAAAAATTATATTTTTTAACGAGAAAAACATTTTATTTCAACATATGAATTTCTATTCAGTTCATTTATTCAATAAAATGATATTTTTATTTTTCTAACATATTTTAGAAAATTTCGGCGGCATAACGGCACGATACTAGAAACAGGACAAGGCCTAGCCTTATCCCCGGTCTAGTGAAGGCCCATGCCATTCACACATCAATCAAATCAATTTCATTTCACCAAACAATTCAATTCAAACCAAATAATCTAACCCACTACACAATCAAACAATTAAACAAACAAGCCATCCATGGTCTGTGGATGACGGGTGTCGGGTGCTACTAAACACCGTCTGCATCCTAGTATATATATATATATAACTAGAAAAAGAATTTTGAGTGAGAAGTTCTCACCGATAGCTATCCAACTTCATGACACTTCATTTGCAGAAACTTTCGTCGCTCTCGCCTTTTTGTCATCTTCGTTGCCCGTATTCTCTACATATGTAAAAATCGAATTTTTACTTCGCTATTCAATATAGAAAAATCGAATTTTTTCTATGCTATTCAGTATATAAAAATCGAATTTTTACTATGCTATTCAATATATAAAAATCGAATTTTTACTATGCTATTCAGTATATAAAAATCGAATTTTTACTATGCTATTCAGTACATAAAAATCGAATTTTTACTATGCTATTCATTTCTTATACTTTCAAATCCGGTATATTTTTCTATTTTCAAATCAAAGTACATTTTAATTTAAAAACAACGATGTTTACATATGTAAAAACTATGATGTTTATTTTCTTATAATAATGTGAATATATATATTTTTATAATAATCATTTCTAAACGATGTTATCATATATAACAATTTAATTAACTAATCAACCTATAACCATGTTTAAATAAAACATTATGTTAACCACCTTCTGTAAATCGTCTTCCCCTTTCTGTCTTCTTCTGTACAAGACGAAACTGTCGAACCCACTAGCTCGTGCCTAGGGCTTCAGAATTCCTCCACATCGCCATGCTGAATCCAGATCAGAAGCCACCCCGTTGTCGGTTATCTCGAGCTTCACCTGTGCCCCGATTTCTGGCAAACTCGGAGGTCCGTTGAAGGTGGAGGAGGGCGGAGCGGTTCAGCGTCGGCAGTGGGTGGTTAGGCGCAAGGTGAAGGACGGAGAAGGGGTTGAGGCGGGGTTCAACACTGATGCGTTCTGGAGTTGGCGAGGAGGTTCGTCGCGATGGAGGGCAGAGCGCAGAGAGGAGGGGAGGTTGGCGTTGGCCAGTAGGGGGGCGGCGACCTAGAACCGCGACGGCGGTGGCCTTGACAGTGCGCGACAGATTAATTTATTTTTTTTATTTTAAATTCTCGATCTGAATTGAAGAAAAGGGGGGGGGGGAGGTCGTTGTCTTGATGAAGAAGAGAAAGGGGCCCCTTTATAAATAATTATATTTTTAATTAATTTCCATAAAGTGCTTTTTCTATCGAACCCCAAACCTAGCCCAACGACTGTCGTCCCTAGCGTATAACCCCCATTTTGAACACAATGGGATATGTCCCGCTAGCCAATTCGATCGTTTCGGTTAGTTTCTGTTTAAATTTAAATTTAAATCCTTATATTTTAAATTCAAACGCACATTTTAAATTACTGGGATCACATACTAACTCTAAAAATTACAGAAAAAATATTGCTAGCTTCGAATTGACAATACGGTCCTATCAAAACTAATTTCGTCAAATCCCGAGACCGTTTGAAAAATGGTCATTTTCTAGTCGATCCGATTCAACTGAAACTGGTCAAAACACGTTTAACTGCGCCACACTCACATATTGATTCGAACAATTATGAAATTTGAAACCTAGCAATAACTTGACGTCACGGATCCAACAAAAGTGGTTTCGTCGAAATCCGAGGTCGTTTGCAAAATTTCCATTTTTAAGGGTCTGAATTCCATAGCGACTATTCAGAAATTTCAACTGGACATATCGTTTGATCCCCGCTATGAAATTACAATTTTCCGGATTCGTTGGAAAGATATTCACGATTAGATTCCATTATTTTTGGTTTCACTAAAATCCGGTTTGTTTTGCACCTGGTACATTCAATTGAAATTTGAAATCGAATTATCGAACTACAGGGCCATTTTCAATTCCTTTTATAAATATATATAATTATTTATATTCTAACGACGATCTATATAAATATATTCGTTTGAATTCTACTCAAAATAAATTTCTCGTCGTTATTATTTAAAATAATTCATTTTAAATAATCAAAATTCGCTAAAATTGCCAAAATAAAAATTTTAAACTGGCCCAGAATTTCGGGTTATTACAATCTCCCACACTTAAAACTTTTCGTCCCCGAAAAGGAAAAAAGTCGAAAGTGGTTTGATTAATCAACTCTACATTCGATCTGGTTTCCATTCTCCAAATTTTCAGTTTCTGAGAATTTTCAAATTCTTCAAAAATTTGGCTAACACCCTAAATTTTCGAAAAATTTCGCCATAAACTCCCCTGCACTAGGAGCCACGGGAAAATCCCGAAATTGCCATACAGGCCTTCTGATCTCAAAAAGAAAAAGAAAAAGCCAAGCGGCCAGCCAATAGGCTCATAAAATCATCATCACCCAAACAAAACAGTAAATTATGGTGAACATTTACCTATTTGTCGGGCAAACAAATTTTATTCTCTGCTCTAGCCTCCTTGCTATGACCTGTTCAATGTAAATACATGTATATGCAAGCAAATGCGACCAATTTTCCATATAATTCAATATTTGATGCAATTATGCATAATGGTTCAAAATTATCAAACAAATAAACAAACAACACAAACATCAATCAATTAGTGAATTAGAGTTTCAAATTCATAATTATGATATATATACAGAAAATCATGTTTTTGATGCCAATTCACAACAATGTGTTCTAACTATATAAGTTTTGGTTCTCACACCAGCCTAATGGAAATATATAGAAATCAAACCTTCGAAACACGAACACAAATTCTGATGATGATATATCAATCATCAGAATCATCTCCGGGTGTCTAGAATATGATTCTATATCTATCCAGTATATTAAAACTTCGAGTATACGTTCATGACGCGTATATGCAAAATCTTTATATATTGGATTGTCCATATTCAAAATAAATAAATAATCAAATACGTTTAAAACGATTTAAATTTTCAAAACAAAATTGTTTTCATTTGAAAAATATAACCTTCCCACTCGTTCTAGGATACTACTGATCCTATCTCTAACGAGTCATTCTAATTGGATATTACTAATCCAATATCTGATGAATTCTTTCGTATGGTTCTAATGTGTCTTGTTCTCGAGCTCTGTAAACCAAAGCTCTGATACCAAATGAAGCGACCCGAAACTTCCCCGGTCTCCGAAGAGATGAGAAAGAACGAATTACTGTGAGGACAAGACAAATCAGAACACAAACAGAAGAACATTTCATTGTTATTACAACAATTCCATTAGATACAAGAATATACAGAGTATAAATGAATATTATACATTCGAATAAATATCAGAGATTACAATTAATTATATAACAGCGGAAAATAATACAAAGCACAACTGAAGGTGATATACGGATACAGAGCTTTCCGGATATCATTCCAGCTGTAAACCAGGATCCTGTGAACATAAATCTGCAAAACCAAAACTACTAGCTTCTCGTGCGGAAAATAGGGGCACCCAGAGTTTAGGTTAAAACAATAAACTCCAGGTCAATCATGTGACTGGTGTGAGAACTAAAACAGTTATTTAAAACTTTACTTTAAAAGAGAGTAATTCAAGGGACCACGCCGTATAACACGGAACGGGTTTCCTCCCAAGAATACCAGTGCATCGAATAAACCGCGCAATGCTTTTTAGAAAAATGAAGCTATTTTAAGACCCAGGTCCCATCACACAATGCAACGCAAGCCGGAAGATAGGGTTTTCCCTTATAATAGCCAAATATGCTTGGTACGTTTAAAACAAATCATTTGATACTATAATAAGTGTATAGTGTCAAAACAATTTCAATCATAAATATAAATCATAGACGGCATGGGTACCATATATCATGTCGCCATACTAGTTCTACAATTTAAAACCGCAATACACGTATTGGAAATTGGATTTCCATCATGGTGGCTCCTGATTCGAAAGATCGATCGCGTAATGCAATTCACCACGGCTTACGTCCCCACAAGAGAAAACACCGTCTGCACATCTGCACATTTGGGACCAGAGTACCACCGCGGCTTACGTCCCAACGAGAGAAAACACCGCCTACTCTATATATCCCTGAGCACTAGGCTCATCTCGGTCGACCGAATCCACGACACCACTAAAGTGCCCATCCACGAAAAAGCATACTGATCAAACCATCAGTTTACCACCATACCGGGGTGTGAGGCTCGCGGATCAACGCTATACACAAAGCCATGCTATATCAGCTGCGCTTTGATCATCAACCACCAAACTTTGCTTTTCAACAAAAGTCTGGATCAATGCATCTCAGCATGCCACACTATCAATCCATATCGTACCACTGATTTCTGCCAATATATAACCTCTGAGCTCATATGTCTCAGAGAAGGGCGTTAAGCAAGAGAATAAATTCCCCGCCGCCAATCAGATATATATATATATATATTTAGCAGAGATCAACAAATACAATATAAAGGAATACAATGTCAGACACACCATCCATTTACAAGTCCGTTCTAGGTCTGAACGAAACCGGAGGCACTTTCCTCACATATCCATCCATCTCCAAGGACGTCTGGACGACCACCAACTATTTCCATCCTCTTGGGTGTACAGCCCAATTAGGATCGTCAGTAATTATCCGAACGATGTGAAGACTTCCGGTCTTCAACCACCGTCTTCATCTTCGACATATTGTCGAATCGGTTATTCAGAATGGGTATAAACCCGGCCTTTCCGAACAACCCGCGTATATTAAAACAAATATTACATAAACACAACATACGCCTCATTCCAATTCACAATATTCTTTTATTCACAAAATCACATTTTTAGGGAAAGGTTCCCATTAATTTTATCCAAGATAAATTCTTTAAAATTTATCCTTTAATCTTCCTTTGGATGTCATTTCAAACCAGATTATGGTTTTCTAAACTAGTCGAGATTAGCGAACCACAGC
Organism: Allium sativum; assembly: GCA_030737875.1. Classification (NCBI taxonomy): domain Eukaryota; kingdom Viridiplantae; phylum Streptophyta; class Magnoliopsida; order Asparagales; family Amaryllidaceae; genus Allium; species Allium sativum. The sequence goes on along the minus strand of JASFAX010004016.1, from coordinate 317 downwards.
GAAGTAATTATGTATTTATTTTTTTCCCAATCCCAACCTATTCATCCCATGAAGCAAAACTGGTAATACTCCGTATCTGACACCGTGGTGTTATCGGTAAATTTAATTACCATTTCACTTTCAAATCTAATTAAAGATTCAACTATCGCTTTGGAGCAAAACTGGTAATACTCCATTCTCGCTCATTTCTAAATTTGATAATTTAGATTAGAGATTCACATTTCAACCTAATTGCAGATTCGTTAAAACTCCTTTTACTGGGTTAAAGAACTAGGTGTTATTTAAAACACAGTTCACGACAAACCCAAATCACATTC
>JASFAX010004015.1:0-40699 GCA_030737875.1 Allium sativum | reverse complement strand
CGATTTAATATGGTTATGGTTATGTTGCACACTAACCTGTAGCCAATTCATGAGTAGATAACCTTCCGTGAGAACATGCAGTAAGAGCAACGTCAACTACAAAAGGAACAGCCTCCGTGAGTTGTGGCAGATCTTTATTCGTTTTAATCCTAGGTTGAAAGGATCAGGATTATAAGCAGTCTCCATGCTTGCCCGTTTTGATCTAGAGTCAGAGTAGGAGCAAGAGTTATGCCAACCTGGATCAGTTATCATTAACTGGATTCAAGGACAATGGTAATATTTCTTATTTTAATTTTATATATTTTGCATGTAATGGAGAAAACATTGGTACAGAAGTTGTTTTATATGCGCATAGAAAAACAGAAGATACCGCTCAAGAAGACAAGCCTAAAAATTTAATGCCTCTTCGCTGATAAATAGTCCACATCCAGCAGCCATCAACAACCAAAAGTGAACCCACCTGAATAATCATCACAATCGGTTTTTTTTTCAATTGACATTAATTTAATAACAAAGCAATTTTTGCAATAAGTTTCACACATACACCAAGCATGCTCAGATAATCATAACGACTATACAAAGCTTAATGACAATGAATGGACAGTAAGCCTGACTAAATCGATAAACAATATATAGTGTACCCTTACCATATGAACAATTGATTAGATTAATTTCATCTATAAATACTTTTGTTGTATCAATGAGACCAGTTAGGATAGCAGTAATAAAATTAGAAGCACCATAACACACTAATTAAGGGTTAATGTATTGCATTATTCAATGTGAACAAAGATAATCATTATCAAGTGAAATCATGTAGTAGTAAGTAGTTGAAGGCTTGTACATACGTTTGCGTATATTCTGGAATTATGATTCTATCACCCAAAACTGTTAAGCTGAACCTAACAGGAACTGACTCGCGATAGTCGAACTCGATTTGATTTTTCAAATCGATTTGAAGATCCGATTTTTCGAACCCAATAGGATACACAAGCCCAGATACTATTTTTTGAATCGATTTGAAGATCTGATTTGAAAAACCGCAATTAAATCGTTATCAAGTGGAAGCGAGTTGGACTATCTTCAAATCGTTATAATTTCAGCCAATAATCGATTTGAAGAACCGATTTTTTGAACCCAATAGGATACACAAGCCTAAATCCGCAGCAAAGGAAAGGATGTAGAAGTTGATTGAAGTTGAGGTTGGGATTTAAGATTGTTTTTAGGAAACCTAACGACTTGAATTCACGATTTGATGAAGAGGGCCAAACCCTAGATCGACATGATTTTTCTCAAGGGAAAAAGTAAGAGAAGAAAACAACGTGAATTAGGTTACGGTAGGAAAATGAAAATTTGGGGTCAAAGGAGCTGAGGGGGCAAAGGAAAATCAGATTGCAGATTGATAACGTAGACCGTTGGATCGTTATCACACGAATTGATAATTTTATTAATTTTTTTGATTTAAATAAATCTATAGGTACTGCAACACAATTTGATATTTACGCTAACACATTGAAGAGTGCGTTGCAATAGTCAAAAATCACCATGTTGAGGCAACATTTTAGCTGGCAACACCTTGGATTTTCGTTGTCGTAGGTCATTTATGACGTAGTGTCTGTTATTTGCAGGCATAATAGAAAATGAGTGGCAGAAACATAAGAAGTAATTCTATGGTTAAGTAATCTAATGAGCCAATTGTGCTCCTACAGACAGAATCAGATCTAGAAGTTTTGGTTAAGAAGTATCGAAATATGGGTGGAGTACCATTCTTGGGCAAGGAATCTGTTATTGAAACATAAGCATGGATGCATTCTTCTAAGAGGATTTTTCAAGGCTTAAAGCTGGGAGATGATCAGAAAAGGTAACTGGTATCTTAGTCTCTCAAAGACGAAGCTTTAATCTGGTGGGAAACCGTTACAAAGGATAATCCAGAAGGTAATATTACCAGGGATAGATTTAAAGAAATTTTCAAAGAAAGATTTATTCCTCTAGAAGCAACTGAGCGGTTATATGATGAGTTCTACCATCTGAAACAAGGAGATATGACCATTCAGGAGTATCAGTATAAATTCAACGAACTTTCCTGTTTTGGCCCGAAGCTAATTGAAGATCCTTTGAGGAAGAATCTGAAATTTATTAATGGACTTCAAAGAAAGTACGAAGGTAGAGTAACTGCACATGTGAATCTTCCTTTTTCTAAGATGATACAAATGGCTTATCGCTATGAGGATCTTGATAAGCAAGGTGATTTGGAAGACGAAGAGGAAGGCGGTTCTAGCAACAAAAGGAAGTTTGAAACTGATAGCACTAAGGCAAGTTCGAAGCCTAAGGTCAGTAAGAAGACTAAAGCCAATATAAAAGGGATTAAATATAAGGAGGAACCCGAGTCAGGTAAAAGATCTGAAATAGGTAAAAAGAAGAGAGTAAAAACAGCCGTATGTAGTGCAATAAGCAAGGGCATTCGATAAGGAACTGTAAATCTTCGAAGAAAGACGATCTAAGTCCAATGAGAAGCTTCAAGAGAGCAGGGGATGCTATAATTACCATCAGGCTGGTCATCTTGCAAAGGATTGCCTGCTATTAAAGAAGGCTGAAGTAGCTCATGTACATGAAGTAGCAGAAACTCCAGCACCCTCAGCTAGTCAGCAAAGGCCAGATGTATTAGAAGGCACGCTCATTTCAATAATATTCCAGTTAAAGTATTGTTTGATATGGGAGCATCACAATGTTTCATTTCGAGTAATACAGTCAAGAAGCTGTAACACCCCACCTCCGCTAGGGTCACTCACAAAAGTGAATGCACTAGTTTTGGAGGGGCGTTATCGAGGTAAACAAACACCGAAATATTACAAGACAGAATATATATAAAACAACGGAAGGATCAAAAGATAAATTTCATTACTTTCAAAAAGAGTCAAAACCTTTTACATTCAAAGTACCAAATAGCCAAAGTCATTATTTTCCATTACAACAAATTCTGTCTTGCATAAATAAAGAAGCATAAACTTAAAACAACAAAAATAGCTTAATTCCCCAAAGGTAGCAGAAATGCAACCATAGCATAGCTCAAGATCAAACCGTACATGAGCTGAACCGAAAGCAAGCGAAATCCATGCTAAGTGCTAGAGTTTCCTCCCTGAGAACCTGGGGGGGGGGGGAACGAAAGGAAAAGAGGCGAAAGAAAACGGGTCAATCATAAAGACTGGTAAGTCCTAGTGACTTTCAGCATAAAAACAGGTAAATGTAACATGACATGTATAAACTGAAAGTAAACATAAGGACGAAGACAAGATGGGCAAGATAGACTAATATAACATGATAAATCAAGTATAGCATCGCATGTTCAAGGTTCGCTGTAACTACTGTACTAGTATCCCAACCCATGTCAAATATTAACCATGAAATGATCCCTTGGCCCAATATTATGGAATGACACATTACTAGGTCCAACGGAACGATCCACTAATCGATTGGCTCCCTACAAGTTCTAGCTCGTCATGTGTCTGTGTCATACGGCCCTATCACGAATGTAGTAACATGTGCTAGGTCCACCATAGGGTGTATCAAGCCCTTGGGTGCCAACCACCGACACGAATCAAGCATGCACAGGTAAACCTACTGATGCCCAATGCCTGCTTTTTCAACTCCGGACTACGTGCACGACCATAGTCCGCCTGAAACTACACTGGCGCACCAACTCAGCCATCGTTCTGGTCGCTTACAATCAATCCAGTAATCGTGCCTCACCCTGCCTAGTTCCAGGGTACCACGATACATCTAGTAGGTTACTACTGAAATGGACCGCGTAACTAGGGTTTTCGTCCAATAGGTTAAGTGTTGTCATTTAAATTCGTGACTTAACCCTTATCAGTCTAGCATGTCAAGATGGTTAAGTGTTATCATTCAAGTTCGTGACTTAACCCGCCTACGTGTCATGTCAAATTTGACTAAGTGTTGTCGTTCAAGTTCATAACTTAGCCCTACGAATCATGTATCAAGTTGGTTAAGTGTTGTCTTTCATGTTCATGACTTAACCCTATCATGTGACATTAATTCATTAATGCACCCCAACCTCTCACATCAGACCTGTTGTTGTGGTCACTGGATATGCCGGGCGGTTCCGGGAAGATTTACACCACAACTCAGTCTGACCTCGGGTTTCAAGCGCGATATGACCAACTACCCACATTGGATCCTATTGTTTGCAGTAACTGGATTTGTCGGGCGGTTCCGGGCATAATTACACTGCAAACTCAACCCAACCTCGAGTTGGCCATTTTCAAGTTCATTCTAGTGTCATGTCCATGTTCAAATTTCATATCAAGTTTCATGGCAAGTTTCATGTTTCAACTTATGCCTATTATCAAGTTCATGATTCATGTTCATAACCAATTCATGTTTTTCCTAATCTGCCCAAATCGTATTCCCATCGCACGTAAACGTGAATCGATCTATATTACAAGTAAATCAAAATCCCGAAATAAAGGGAATAATATCAAAGCTATGATAGGAAAAAAAAGGACGAGCATAAAGTGATAAAAGGGATTACAAGTCTAGCTTGATATAACTTGAGATAATTGGTTACAACATCACTGGCATATGGAATAATAGCCTCAAAACATTAGGATTTCAAATCTTGTATGATAAGGTGATAGTCATGATAAAAATTGACATAAGGTGATAGTCCCAAACTTGTGAATAATAACTGATTCAACATCACGGGTATGATAATATTATAGACATGAAAGGATTCGATTTACAACATAAATAGGCCCAAATTAATCTCATAGCAATATTCCCAAAAGTCAAGATCCAAGATGAACAAGAATAGATATGAATCAATTATCATACATAGATCCAGTTCCAATTTATTACATGAATAGGCCCAAATTAATCTCATAGCAATATTTCCAAAAGTCAAGATACAAGATGAACAAGAATATATATGAATCAATTATCATACATAGATCCAATTCCAAATTATAACATGAATAGGCCCAAATTAATCTCATAGCAATATTCCCAAAAGTAAAGATCCAAGATGAACAAGAATAGATATGAATCAATTATCATACGTAGATCCAATTCCAATTTATAACATGTCCATATTAAGTTTATAGTTTTTATCTAAAAGTAACTTAGACTTGCAGATCGTGGTCTAAGAAATTGAGATGCAGAAGTTGAATCTATAAACTAGTCGTCGAATAGTTGAATAGTTGAGTCGTTGAATCTTGATTTTATTATAGAAGCAAATCCCCAATATGTAATTCCTAGCCGTAGTCTTCAAGAAATAGTCTTTGTGTTTTATTTTAATTTATCTTAATTTAATTTAGAGGAAGAAGAAGAAGCCATTTCCATAAAGAATTTGTGCAGCATAAGGTTAGAGAAGAATGGTGTAAAGAGAATGAGGCTAGGAGGCTATTTATATAGGATTAGGCGGACGAATCTAGACAGAAAACGAGACCAGATGCATCAAAGTGAACCCAAGCTCAAAACTGGGTTTCAGCACCAGGTCGACCATAGGGTCGACCTGGTCCCTGGGAGGTCGACCATAGTGTCGACCCCCAGGTCGACCTGATCCTGGGCAGAAAAATTCCCGCCCAGTCTGCGCTGGAGTTTGAATTCGAATTTCGAGCTATTTTTGATTCTGAAAATTCCTGAAACTTCAGAGGGTCATATCTCCCTCATACAGACTCCGATTCTCGAAAACCAGGACTCGTTTCCAAGCAGAATTTTGAGATGAATGCAATGGCATAACCCGTTTCCCCTGATTTAAAATTTAATTCTGCCTTGATTTATGGTTTTAACATGTTATTAAAATTCGGGTTTTTACATTCTCCCTCCTTAAAGGATTTCGTCCCGGAAATCTTCAAGTTAAGAAGAATGTATCATATCATCCAATCAACCATCTACTCAACCATCATCCACAAGCAACCATTGTCCTTAAAAGATTTCTAATGCTATATGAACATATGCAGATAGTGTGTGTATATGTTCCTTATCTAATGCAAATAATCAGGCCTGATTGATCTTCTTAATGCAAAATATGTTTAGTGCCATGAATCCAACATGTATGCAAATAGTCCTAGTCACATAAACACTATAGGTGTGCACAAACATCCATCCATATGCAACATTCACATGATAACATATTCAATTTCATCCTTAAACAAGTATAAACACTCATGCATATGCAATATGAAAATGTGTCTAAGCCAATCTAGAGCCTAATGTGTGTTATGCGACTACGAGCAACCACTTGCAACCATTTGCAAACATCAACCATAACATGTTTCAATCACATTTTTACATCCAAAAGGGTTCTACCTAAGGTTCTCAAGATAGGACTGAGAAGATAAGCAAGATAAAACAAAGCATCAAGGAGAAGAAGTTAAAGATGTACCCCCAGAAGGTCCTGCTTGCGGGGCTTGCCCTTGCTTCTTAGGGCAGTTCTTGCTGATATGTCCAGTATCACCACACTGAAAGCATGCTCTCATCTTCATCTTCTTCTTTCTACAATCCTGGACTATATGCCCCTCAATACCACAGAAGTGGCATTTTCTTTTCTCGTGTGTCTTGTTATCATTATTGTTGTTGTTGTTCTTGCCTCCTTTCTCGGAGTCTACCTTCTTGTTTTGAGACTCATTCGCCTTGACCTCCTTCTTGCCATTCTTGTCTTCTTCATTTAAGAGTGCCATGTCCACTAACTTTTCGTAAGTAGCTCCAATAGGTATGTGGTTCATAGCCAAGCTGTGAAGTGGCTCATTCAATCCCTTGACAAAATGGAGAGCCTTCTTATGATGAGTATTCACTAAGTCCAGTCCAAATCGGGCCAGCTGATTGAATTGATTGTCGTACTCCTTGACTGTAACACCCCACGTCCATTAATGTCACTCACAAAGGGAATGCATTAACTTCCATGGAGGTTTTAAGTGAATATAGAACAGAAAAATTACAATAAGACAGATATATGTAATACTTGGAAATTTAAAACTTTATTTCATTGCAGCAGAAGTTAAACATGTTTCTTACATCACAAAAACCATAAATCAGAGTCAAGTACAATATCCATCTTGATGAAACAAAATACATAACCCCATTACATAAATAGCCATTAAAGAAGATAACAAGCTGGACTTTACTTCAGCGGTCCAAGCTTTCCAAAAGAGAGATAAAGCAATCCAATCAAACTCCGCTAGAGCTAGGACCACCCTGAGGACCTGGAGGGGGAAAAGGATAGAAATAGAGGGGGTCAGACATAAAGTCTAGTGAGTATGATAATTCTAACAATACTATTATCAAAATAATTAGACTAAGGCATAAGCTGGAAAACAAGGAAATGTCTATGAACTATTGGGTATGGAAGAGCAGATAAAGATAACGTTAAAGGCACACCTAATTACTAACGAATAATTACTACACTGCACCACCAGTCACCCTAAAAGTTGATCCCACTTGCTTCACTTAGAAGTTATATAAATAGCTTTGCGTACCCCTAGCTGACTACATAGGTGCCGCCTGCCCCTATCTCCGCTAGGTGTACCCCACTACCCACTTTCGATCGGCTCCCTACTCGTAGATACCCGTGCTGGCCCTATAGTGGGGTGTATCACTCCCCTAAAGTGGCAACCTGATACAACTTGAGGATGCACGGCTTATACCTACACGATGCAACAACGTCTGACCTACCAGCCCGGGTCCACACACGCATATGAAACCCGTTGGACTTGCGTTGCCACCGCTAACCCGTTTGGCCTCTTATAGTCAAGCCCAGTATGCGTGTCCCGTCCTCGACTTGGGTCGAGCCCACAAAGATACGTTTGGGTTATTGGCTGAAATGGGCCCCCACAAGCTATCCACCTAAGCTTGTCCCCACTAGTATATCCCACTTAACCCTTTTCTTAGTCATGTTCATTTACATGTGTGTTTGGTTAAGTCTTACTAATCGTATTTCAAATGCCACTTAAGGCACCCACTAGATTCCTCATGCCACCCAAGGCACCTACTTAACCCCCATGTCCCACCTCACATTTTTATCTGGTTAAGTATTTCTTAATTCATTAAGGCCATAACCTTATAAAGACCCCTCACATTAGACTGGCATTTATGGCAGCTGGATTTGCCGGGCGGGTCCGGGCAGTCTTACACATTAAAAGAGTCTAACCTCGTGTCTTTACAACTGTTATGCTTTAGTTTGGGCCTAGGACCTCTCACATTGGGCTGACATATGTGACCACTGGATTTGCCGAGCGGGTCCGGGCAGTTTTACGTCACAAACGAGTCCAACCTCGTGTCTTAAGCATTGATTAACACTTAAAATCTTTTACCCTAGTTTTAAATATATCCCTATTCAAATCATTAATTAATTCCAATTTTAATGATGTCCATAATTGACTCAATTATGGCCATCCACTTATGGTATGCAAAATCATATCAATTGCACCCTAATTTCTTAATATTAAATCCTTAATATTACCCCTGCCCCACGTCATACGTTCGGTTATTCAATGCAAAATATACGTTAGACTCGAGTAGTCTAACTTATAGCACAAAGATAAATTATCACAACATATAGACAAATAAAATAGATCAAATCATAATAGGGGTGAAACTTGCATAAAACTACACATGTCATGGATCTAAAGGTGTCAACTTGTTTGGTTAAATGTCACAATTTACATAATATGATCATATCCCAAATTCATGTATAAACTGGCATATGTTGTTTATGCAACATAATGATGTTATAAACTAGCATCTAACCCATAGAACTCACCCATGTCATAGCATAATTCTAGATCTAAATAGATGTCATGGCATATGTTCATAATCTTTACTAATCAATCTAAACTTGCATACATGATTTGTCATATAAATCAACATAGCCCAAACATTATGATTTGATTAACATGAACCAATTAGCATAGATAATAACATCATGACTTTATAACATGTATGATTTATCACAACTTAGCATAGAAAATTACAACCTATACAATATCATCATAGCATGATTTACAACATATAGGATATCATCATCACATAACATAGGATTTACAATATACATGATAGCATAAGGTTTACAACAACATATATGACAATTCACATCATTTTCTTATGATCCATATCACATCTTAATCTAATTAGTTTGCTAATAATCTTGTTAAGATCATCATAATCACAATTAGTAGAGAAAGAGAGTCTTGATTTGCTTTAGAGTTGAGTAGAATTAGGGTTTTGATTAGCTTTCTTCCTTCTTAGTTGGCGGCGGCTACACTGAGTTCCATGGCGATGGCATGACGGCCGCTATTCTATTTTTCATGTGAATTTAGAGTGAGAGACTACCTAGGTATATATAGAGTTTAAGACTTATTTAGGCCGTCAGATCAACTCAGAACTAACCTGAACCGTTAAATTAGCCAACTCAGCCCTAAAGACACATCAGCAGCTCAAGATTGGGCTCAGCCAAAATCTGGCCGACCTGACCAGGTCGACACCCAAGTCGACCGCGCAGTCGACCTGGTCCTGGGGGTGTCGACTGCCCATTCGACTCCCTAGTCGACCTGGGTGCCGGGCGGGAAATTTCCCGCCTAGCCTGTTTGACTTCGAATTTTGAATTTTTTAAAATTTCCCGTGAGCTGTTTTCAATTTTCTGAAACTTCCGATGGCCATAACTTCTTTATACGTAATCCAAATCACGCAAACTCGGACTCTATCTCAACCAGAATTCCGAGACGAACACAATGGCGCAACCCATTTCCCACAATTCTCACGTCTGAGATTAGTTATTCTTTAATTTGTGAATATTAATATTAACAGAATTACGGGGTGTTACTTTCTCCCCTCATTAAGGGATTTCGACCCCGAAATCTTCAAGTCAAGAAGAATGTATATCCTAACATCCAATCGTCCATCTACTCAACCATCAAACACAGGCATCCATTGTCCTTATAGACTTCTAATGCTTTCATGTTTAAATTCACAGTGTGTGTATATGTCCATATCTAATGCAAAAGCAGGCGGTCCACTAATTCAGTTGACCTCCTTAATGCAAATCATGATAGTGCCATGCGTCCATTATGTATGCGAAAGAACCCTATCGATACAGATTATTTCTACATGTGTGCACTACCATTCACCAAAATGCGATATCCATATGATAGCACAACCATTATACATCCATTTTACTAAATACATCCATTTATATGTAATATGCAATATGAAGTGACTGCGCCGATCTAGTGCCTAATAGTGTGTGTATATGCATCCACGAGCAACCACTAGCAAACACTTGCATCCACTTTGCATCCATCATACATAACATGTCTCAAACACATGTTTCAACCATAGGATTATCATAACTAAAGGTCAAGGATACTAGCGAGAGGACATATTAAAGATAAGATAAGTACAAGCTAAGCGATAAAGGAGAAATTAAAAGACATACCCTCAAAAAGAAAAGGGTACAACGAACGCATCTTCGCTTCTGTCTCCCAAGTAGCGTTGCTCTCATCATCTCCCCATTGCACTTTGACTAGTCTGACCTCTCGATTTCTCAGCTTCTTGATCTCCGACCCAAGAATGCATGTAGGAGCTTGTCGAATCGTCGCATCACGCTCTATCTCCATCTCTCTAAGTAAGCTCGGCTCTACCTCCTCCGCGGTCTCGTGTAGGCACTTCCTCAAATGTGATACATGGATTACGTCGTGTACACCACTAAGTCTCTTAGGCAACTCCACTCTATACGCCATCTGTCCAATCTTCTCCTTAATAGGAAACGGCCCTACGAACCTTGGTGCTAATTTCCCAACGAACCCAAAGCGAACAACGTTCCGTAATGGAGACACTTTGATAAAGACCATGTCCCCAACATCAAACTCAAGATCTGTCCTCCTCTTATCCGCATAAGATTTCTGCCTATCTTGCGCTGCTTTCATCCTTCTTCGAATCAAATCAATCTTCTCTGAAGTCTCTCTAATCATGTCGGGCCCAGGTAAGATCTTATCGGTAGATTCCCACCAGCATGTAGGTGAACGACAAGTTCGTCCATAAAGAGCTTCGAAAGGTGCCATGCCAATGCTGGACTGAAAGCTATTATTATATGCGAACTCCACCAATAGAAGATGCTCTTCCCATGTACCCCCAAAGTCTAGGATACATAGCCTCAAAAGGTCCTCTAGAATACGATTCACCCTCTCGGTTTGGCCGTCCGTCTAAGGATGATATGCGGTGCTCCAACATAACTGAGTCCCTACCGCTTCTTGTAAGCTCCTCCAAAATTCGCTAGTGAAAATAGGATCGTGGTCGCTTACTATGCTAGAAGGAACACCATGCAAACGAACTATCTCTCGGACGTATACAGAAGCTAACCTTGGAGCAGTCCTCTTACTCTTCACGGGAATAAAATGGATGCTTTTAGTAAGTCTATCTACTATAACCCAAATCCCCGTATTACCCTTCCTTGATCTTGGTAATCCATCCACAAAGTCCATCGAGACACTTTCCCATTTCCATAGTGGAACCTCCAATGGGTGAAGCAACCCACCGGGTTTCTTTTGCTCCGCTTTTACTTGTTGGCACACCAAGCATCTAGCGACATGCTCAGCCACATCCCTCTTCATACCGGCCCAAAATAAAGCACGCTTCATGTCTTTGTACATCTTATCCCCGCCGGGATGAATAGTCATCTTCGAACGATGTGCTTCGTCAAGAATAGTCTTCCTCAAGTCCTCGTCTCGTGGTACACAAAGTCTACTATCCCTACGTAACCAACCCTTATCATCTAGGGTATACCTACGGAGATGGCTTGATGACACCCCTCTGTTGAGCTTCTCTACTAACTCAACCAAATGTGGGTCGTCTCGCTGTGCCTCACCAATCCATCCCAAAAGCGTAGGTCTGACCTCCAAGGATGCTAGCAAACCGGGTACAAAGTCAACGGAAGGTCTAAAATCAAACATAGAGATGAATTCTAAGTTTCGTCGTTCAACAAACAACGGACTCAAGGATAGCCTTTTCCTACTTAAGCGTCTGCCACCACGTTACCCTTGCCAGGGGTATATGCTATTTCAAAGTCGTAGGATGCTAAGAATTCCATCCACCTTTGCTGTCTTAAATTCAAGTCCTTCTGAGAGAATAAGTATTTTAAAGATTTGTGGTCAGTGAATAATTCGAATTTCTCGCCAAGAAGATAATGGCGCCAAGACTTAAGCACGAAAATAATCGCGGCCAACTCTAGGTCATGCGTGGGGTAATTCTTCTCATGCACCCTTAACTGACTTCCACCATAGGCATTACCCTTCCCTCTTGCATTAAGACTGCGCCTAGACCTGTCCCACAAGCATCGGTATAAACAGTAAATGGCTTACTCCCGTCTGGCAGCACTAAGACTGGGGCTGAAGTCAAAGCTCTCTTCAAACGTTAGAACGCATCATCACAATCTACGTCCCATGTGAAAACTAGGTTCTTCTTCGTCAGGCGTGTCAATGGAGCTGATATTTTTGTGAAGTCTTTAATAAACTTCCTATAATAGCCAGCCAACCCCAAGAAACTCCTTACTTCGGTAGCATTTTTAGGGACTTCCAATCTTGGATGGCCACCACCTTCACGGGATCCACAGCTATCCCTTCTTTGGAAATCACGTGCCCTAAGAATCGCACTTCCTCTCTCCAGAAGTGACACTTAGTAAATTTAACTTTAAGGTTATGCGCTCGTAGAGTCTCCAACACTTCCCTAAGATGTAGGGCATGCTCTTCTTCATTCTTAGAAAAGATCAAGATGTCGTCTACAAAGACTACCACGAATTTATTAAGGTACTCCCTAAACACCCTACTCATCAAATCAACAAAGTATACGGGGGCATTTGTCAAACCGAAGGGCATCACCAGCCATTCATAGAAACCGTCCGGAGTCCTAAAGGCAGTCTTGTCTATGCTATCCTCATCCACTCTCAACTGATGGAAACCAGTGGCTAAGTCCAACTGCGAAAACACTGAGGCGCCAACTAAGCTTATTAGTAAGCTTATTAGTAAGCTTATTAAGTTCTCTATAGTCCACACACAGTCTAAGGGACCCATCCGCCTTCGTGGCAAATACTACTGGGGCACCCCACTCCGATATACTTCGTCTTATGAACCCCTTCTCAAGCAACTCCTTCACTTGCTTATTGAGTTCCCTCCTTTCACGAGGATCCATGTGGCGTACTGGCAAAGATACTGGTTTTGCATTATCCACAAGATATATTCGAAAATCTATCTCCTGTTTCGGAGGCAAGCCCTTCACCTCCTCAAACACATCCGAGTATTCTCGGACCACTCTAACAGATCATAGATTCTCCACAGACGCGTCAAGCGATTCTAGATAACTTAGCATAACGGAATTTATGGGATTACAAAAGATTTCGAGAGTGTTACCAAGGCGAGTCATGAGCCTAACTAATCTCCTTTCACAATCAAGAACGGCCCCATTTCTGGATAACCAATCCATTCCTAAAATTAGCCCATAGCCCGTGAAGCCCAAAACATAAGCATCACATCTAAACTCAACGCTAAGTATAGAAATTTTCAAATCCAAACACATCATGGACAAATAAGCTAAGCCCCCAATTGGATTCGAAACAACTAAGGGATCCTCTACTAAACTGGTGTTTAAGTGTAGTGTCTCAACTAATGATGTAGAGATAAACGAATGCGATGCGCCCGAATCGAATAAAGTACGGACAGGATGATCAAACAGAAAAACTAAGCTTTCAACAGAAATGGTTCTACCTCGTTCTTGCAGCGGTGGGACCACGAGAGCCTGGACTTGTCCCCTTGCCTGCCCTGGTGCCATAAGAGCCTGCACCTGTCCTCCTGAGGTAGACCCTGTCCTCTGCCCCTTCTTTGGGCAGTCCTTCACTAGATGTCCCGCTTCACCATAGTGAAAACAGCCAGTCTTCTTTTTCTTTCTGCAATCCTTGCTGAGATGGCCTGGTGTCCCACAGTTAAAGCATCTTTTCTTTCCTTTGCCATTGTTGTCTTTGCCACCCTTCTTGTTTTGCTATTGTGGTTTCTTCTGATCCCCTTTCTTCTCAGGTGCCTTACTAGCATTAGTGCCTTTCTCCTCGTGCATGAGTGCCATGTCTACTAGCTTCTCAAAGGTGGCCCCCATAGGGATGTGGGTCATAGCCAACCCTTGCAATGGCTCATTCAAGCCATTAACGAACCTCAGAGCCTTCTTCTCCGGCGTGTTCACTAAGTCCAAGCCAAACCTTGCTAACTGATTAAATTTGTTGACATATTCTTTCACTGATGAGCTTCCTTGCTTTAATGTCAAGAACCTTTCCATGTATAGATTCTCTTATGCCCTTGAGAGAAACTTTGCCTCAAACCTACGTCTGAAATCCGCCCAAGAATCAACAAGACGCTCCCCATTAGTGACCTCCCACCAAAACGAGGCCTCTCCCTTCATTAACCAAGCTGTTAATTTGACTTTCCTCCCTTCTTCTACTTCAAAGATTTCTAGCAATTCTTCCACCTCCTTAAGCCAATCTCTAGCTTCCAAAAACGTTTCTGACCCTTGAAAAGGTTTTCCACCCATAGCCTTAAATTCCTTGCATGTCTTTGCAAAAGTATCAACGCGAGGAGGAGGAGGAGCGGGTGCAACTGGTGGTGGAGGAACATTGGCTGGACCTGCAGTGGCCCTAGCCTCTAATAACCTCCTATACCATCCTTGTATCGTTACACCATCTGGAAGGTTAAGATCTTCAGCCATGCTGAAACAAAAAAGGAAAGATTCAAAATGGAGAATTCGAAAGATAAAGATATATGGCTATTGGGGATTATGTTTTTCATAAAAACTTTCCTCTTTAAATTACCCATCAAGACAAGTTTTTGAAAACACTTCTTCCAAAAATACTTTAGAAAAATAGTTTTTCTAAAAAAATTATCTGTTCTGGTAACCTTAAGCTCTGATACCACATGTAACACCCCACGTCCATTAATGTCACTCACAAAGGGAATGCATTAACTTCCATGGAGGTTTTAAGTGAATATAGAACAGAAAAATTACAACAAGACAGATATAAGTAGTACTTGGAAATTTAAAACTTTATTTCATTGCAGCAGAAGTTAAACATGTTTGTTACATCATAAAAACCATAAATCAGAGTCAAGTACAATATCCATCTTGATAAAACAAAATACATAACCCCGTTACATAAATAGCCATTAAAGAAGATAATAAGCTGGACTTTACTTCAGCGGTCCAAGCTTTCCAAAAGAGAGATAAAGCAATCCAATCAAACTCCGCTAGAGCTAGGCCCACCCTGAGGACCTGGAGGGGGAAAAGGATAGAAATAGAGGTGGTCAGATATAAAGTCTGGCGAGTATGATAATTCTAACAATACTATTATCAAAATAATTAGACTAAGGCATAGGCTGGAAAACAAGGAAATGTGTATGAACTATTGGGTATGGAAGAGCAGATAAAGATAACGTTAAAGGCACACCTAATTACTAACAAATTATTACTACCGTGCACCACCAGTCACCCTAAAAGTTGATCCCACTTGCTTCACTTAGAAGTTATATAAATAGCTTTGCGTACCCCTAGCTGACTACATAGGTGCTGCCTGCCCCTATCTCCGCTAGGTATACCCCACTACCCACTTTCGATCGGCTCCTTACTCGTAGATACCCGTGCTGGCCACACAGTGGGGTGTATCACTCCCCTAAAGTGGCAACCTGATACAACTTGAGGATGCACGGCTTATACCAACACGATGCAACAACGTCTTACCTACCGGCCTGGGTCCACACACACATATGAAACCCGTTGGACTTGCGTGGCCACCGCTAACCCGTTTGGCCTCTTATAGTCAAGCCCAGTATGTGTGTCCCGTCCTCAACTTGGGTCGAGCCCACAAAGATACGTTTGGGGTTACTGGCTGAAATGGGCCCCCACAAGCTATCCACCTAAGCTTGTCCCCACTAGTATATCCCAATTAACCCTCTTCTTAGTCATGTTCATTTACATGTGTGTTTAGTTAAGTCTTACTAATCGTATTTCAAATGCCACTTAAGGCACCCACTAGATTCCTCATGCCACCCAAGGCACCTACTTAACCCCCATGTCCCACCACACATGTTTATCTGGTTAAGTATTTCTTAATTCATTAAGGCCATAACCTTATAAAGACCCCTCACATTAGACTGGCATTTATGGCAGCTGGATTTGCCGGGCGGGTCCGGGCAGTCTTACACCACAAAAGAGTCTAACCTCGTGTCTTTACAATTGTTATGCTTTAGTTTGGGCCTAGGAACTCTCACATTGGGCTGACATTTGTGACCACTGGATTTGCTGGGTGGGTCCGGGAAGTTTTACGTCACAAACGAGTCCAACCTCGTGTCCTAAGCATTGATTAACACTTATAATCTTTTACTCCAGTTTTAAATATATCCCTATTCAAATCATTAATTAATTCCAATTTTAATGATGTCCATAATTGACTCAATTATGGCCATCCACTTATGGTATGCAAAATCATATCAATTGCACCCCAATTTCTTAATATTAAATCCTTAATATTTCCCCTACCCCACGTTATACGTTCGCTTATTCGATGAAAAATATACGTAAGACTCGAGTAGTCTAACTCATAGCACAAATGTAATGACCCGCATTGGCAGGGGTATTATAATTAATTTATTTTATTATATAAATGGTGGTTTAGTGAATTAAATGGTCGTGGAATTAAATAATGGTGAATATTTAATTAAAATAATAAATTAAATAATATATATTTAATTCTGAAATCATCAAAATTGGCTGAAATAGCGATATGGTGTAAACTGGATCATCTGTGATATTTAATTTATTTTAGAATTGAATTAGAATAACAAATATATTATTTGAATGACAGTTTGAACGTATAATTATATTATAATTAAAATCGAGCTTAAAATGGCGCTGCAGTTCGCGATTTGAACTTCAACTGAATGTACATGATTCGTTTTAAGCCGGATTTCTATGAAACAAGAAACGTGTGGAGCTGGTGGAGCATATCTTTCTAGTGGAAGACAAAAATAAGGATTTCGTCGTGTAGATTTTGAGATATGTCCAAATCAAATATTAAAATAGTCGCTATGGAATCGTTTATCGACCGTAACGGATTATTCGATATAACTAGAGATCGGGTTTGAATTTAGACAAGGTTCTTTTGGGAAGCAGTGATAATTTAATTTTTAGAATTTTGTGGAAATTTTTAATTAAATTAATAAGCAACTTTTTATTTGGAGTATTTGGATCCCTGTATCGACATTTTGGGGTTTCACAATATGAGTTAACCTACCGACGTTATTATATTTCTGGAGTCAGGACAACTCGCTCGTCACGATGGTGTTTTTATTTCTGTCCATAGCAGTACGTAACTATATAAATTTTTAAAGTGAAGTTATAGCTTACAATGCTAATCCTTACACTAAAATATCCTACCCGTTTCTCTGATCATAAACAAGCCACATGGCCTATCCCTTAACCACATATAAAACGTTGGGTCCTAAAGAGACCACATCTCCAAGAGTTGTTCCTATAAACATGTTTAACATTTCTAAACCTAAAACGATTTGTCATCCGTGGTCAAGCTTCTCAGCTGCCACCAAAACAGGAAGAAAACAGAAAACTTTCTTCAAACAAAAATGAAAATAAAACAAGCGAATGAGTGGGGTTCTGGAGAAAATGGAAGCCGCTTGGAGTTGCACACGATATGTACAGGTGCTTGCGTGGTATTGATATGGGAATGATTTCCTTTGTGCATGAAATGGTTACTGTGGCACATGATGTTGTGCATGGAACTGAAGAGAGCGAAAGCAGTGAGAACTGAGAAGGTGCGAGCTTCGAAGCACGGGCTGAGGATAGTGCTAAGAAGTTTGTAAAATGTAAGGGAGGCCATGAACGTTGCTATGTGCGTAGAGGAGGGCAGACTATTCTAAAACACGATGGGGTTATTTTATTAGTTTGGAGTCATGGTAGGGGGTCAAATTCAAGGACTGTCCCACGGTTTTTATGTACTGCGAGTTGTTGGAGCAGGGAGATAGTATGGGAATGGACGACGCGATATTGTCAAGAGAATCGGATGGCGCCTGGTGTTGTCGGAATGGTTGAGGGTGGTACCAGGTGGAAGGAGTTGCGTGTGAGTAGTGGTGATGAAATGGTGTTGATCTACTCACGTAAGCTGTGAGTGTAGAATCGTTTAGACGGAGTTCTGAACGGAGGAGCAAATGGTAGCGTCAGTTTTGGTTTTCGTATATGAAAAATAGAGAATGGGGAGGTCAAGTCTTCTGTCATGGTAGTTGCAAGGAGCTTCAGTAACGTGTTTGGATTTTGTACTGTGAAGCAAGAAGGTGATATCGTCAGTTAGGGGAGATGTAGGTGCTGTGTTAGCAGTAGAAATTTGTGGAAATTATCAAGGTGTTATGGTTTGCAAATTGGTGAATAAATGGACTGGGGAGATAAGGAATGTTGCACGGAAATGGCCTACTGTTGTGGCATGAACAAATGTTGAAGCAGCTCATTCTTTTGGAGAAGAATGTACTGCTCAAGTGGGTCGAGTAGTTTCGTACATGGGCCGTTATTATTGATTTAGCCCAATAAAAAAAGAAAAAAAAAAAGGAGAAAGAATAGAATAGCGTGTACAAGGAAATACCGAGTTCCAAAGAGTACGGTTGGCAAATAAATGAAACTCACATGTTGATAACTGGACACCCATGCGTTGAAAGGGTTTATAATTCCATGCGGGACTCGGTTAATAGACAGCACGTGGGAAGACATCATGAAGCTTGCTTTTCTAGGAACGGGTTTAAAAGGGTATGGGGTGGAAGTCATGTGGGCCGGAAATGAAAATGGGGTGAGGCCCGTTCAAAAAAAATAAAAATTAGTTTAATTCAAATATAAACAATGTATTAACTTGTATATATAATATCTTGACCCTACGGTGTCAGATTTATGGACGGTCAGGTCCTTTGGGATCGTATGGACGGACACTACACACTGGAACTGACGGGGAGCGAATCCGACCTCGTTACAATTTGTGGCGAAATAAATTGTCCGATCCGAATCAACAACAATTATCATAATTAACGATGATAGTCCAATGTGAGTAAATCTCACCAACTCTAAACAGTTTATAATTTCATGTTGTATTTTTAGAACTGTTAGAAATTGTCTGACTGACTGTGTGTTGACTGTTTGATTGAACTGCTAGTCAGTTAGTTAAATTTCTATATTGATTCTGTTTAACAGAATATATCATATGGAACAAAAAGTGATGTTATCTATATTGTTTAACATCTATGATGCAGGGAAACAGGTTGGAGGAATCCAACTGGATTCCTCAACATTTATTTTATTGTGATTCATATATTGTGATATATGATGTGATATATAATCTGTTGTTGATTATGTGTGTTTGGACGATATTTATCATTGTTATATAGTATGTTAAATACCATAAGAGATACTGGATATGGGGAAGGGGATTTTCAAAGTGTATTTTGAAAATGAATTATTTATATAAAATCGAAGGATTTTATATAGAAAAGGAAAAGAATTTTTATAAAAGAAATATTTATAAAATCAAAGGATAAGTTAGAATAAAAGGAAATCATTTCTAAAGTGAAGAACCGTTACTAAAAGTAAATCTTTATAAATGAATAGATTATTCGAAAAGGAGTTAATCGATGTTAGTTAATTGATTAGAGAATAAAGTAAAAGGAGTTAATCGATGTTAGTTAATCGATTAGAGAATAAAGTAAAGGGAGTTAATCGATGTTAGTTAATCGATTAGAGTTAAAGTAAAAGGAGTTAATCGAATATAGTTTATTCGAAGAAAGTAAAAGGATTTATCGAATATAGTTTATTCGAAAGGAGTTAAGTGAAATGAGTAAATCAATAGCGTTAGTCGAATAGAGTTAATCCAATAGTGTTAGTCCAATAGAGTTAATTGATAACGGTTAATCGAATAAAGTTAAGTGAAAAGAGTCAATCGAATATAGCTATTCGAAGGAGGGTTAAGTAAGGAAGTTAGTAAAAGGAATATAAAGTGAACTTTGCCTATTTTCAAGGTTAGAAATGTTGTTCAGTTAAGGTCTGAGAGGTAGTTCTACCCCAACTTGATTGGCTTCGTTTTTAAATAAGGAAGGCAGTAAAGGAAATGGTTTGGGTTGGCATCGCGATGGTTTGTTTAAACATCTGTCTAAGTCCAATGAAGAAGCTTTGGAAATGTTTTCCAAATAAGAAACCAGAAATGTTTTCTAATAAATAAAACAAGAAATGGAAATGTTTCCATTGTTAATAACGTATATTTTCCAAATTTAGAAAATAAGAAATATTGAATATAGGGAAACATGAGATAAGTAAATTAATGAAATAAAGAGATAAATGTTGAATGATGTTTGATCGATATAAATTTCCATTTGGAAATAATATCGTTGTTTGCACACCTGTTTTTCTTCGATAGTTAAATCACAGACTATTGATGTTTTGACCATTTTAACGTTGTTAATATGGAGAGACCGGTTGGATTATTATCCAAAGAACCACTCTGTATTGGTATAAGCGTTGCAAATCATATATGCCAAAGAAAATTGAAGACGGAGTTATGCAAGGTCTATCCTATTTACAGATTAGTGCCTTCGGTTCATCCTGTTCCTGGATGACTTGTATGGACGGATGTCTGACAGAGTATTTCCAGACGATCACGTATATTGATTTCTCCAATCGTACCAAGAGTGGAAGCGGAGAAGGAAACTTCTTTTAGCTAACACATAATGTATGGTTAAGGACGTCAATCGGTGATTTGATGGATTTGACGATGTGGCATTCAAAGTGAATCTGATGTGATGATAAAGCGTAGCTTCTAGCCTCACATCCGGTAAATGACAGAAATCGGGCAGGCAGCATGGCTAAGTCGGTCGCACCGAAGTAGGGTGTATAATCACCTGATCTAGAGTTTCATTTACTTCTAAAAACCTATTGTTGATGCTGTCCCATTCGGGAAACGGTTGCTGATCCCAACCGTTGGTGATATACATTCGATACACTCAAGCGAAATGTGTGGTCGGTCATGTGTGGCCGGGTTGCAAGATGTTCTTGTTGAACCCAGTGTATTCCTCTCTAGAGGTACACTAGTGAAAGGTGGTTCCATACCTTGTCATAGTTGGAAATCCATTACCCAATACGTGCTTGCGGTTTTG
Source organism: Allium sativum (assembly GCA_030737875.1). Classification (NCBI taxonomy): domain Eukaryota; kingdom Viridiplantae; phylum Streptophyta; class Magnoliopsida; order Asparagales; family Amaryllidaceae; genus Allium; species Allium sativum. The sequence goes on along the minus strand of JASFAX010004015.1, from coordinate 19,469 downwards.
ATTGTATACTATATATGTAGAACGTGAGATGAAAGCGTTTCTGCTAGATGATTATTATATTGTGTTGATAGACATTATTATAATATCAAAAGGTTTTGATATAAAGATATTTGGATTCTCAAAAGGGAAAAACCCGTTCCGTTATACGGCGCGGTCTTATGAGATATCGTTTACTTGTTCAACTGTTTTAAACTGATTTACTCATACCAGTCCCATGAATGACCCAGAGTTTATTTTGTTTTGTTTTCCCTAAAATCTTGGGTGCCCAATTTTGTATGGGCAGTCAAGTAGTCTGGATTTAACAGATACTTGAAGAGCTGGAGCAGGAGGCTTCAGGATCATATAGCTATAGTTTATTTCCGTTGTGTTGTAAGTGTTGTACTCTGATAATGTATTGTATACATATAATGATTTATTTCAAGGATATATTATCTATTATATGTTATTCGTTCCGCTGTGAGGTTCGTGTTACTCTGATGTTGTGTTCTTCTTCTTCTTCTATTCTAAGTTTCTATCTTATCTTTCCTCACCCTCTAATTTCTTTCACTATTTACCAGGATTTTTCGATGTTTTGGTTATTGACATCGTGTTTATGTCGATAACCAAAGTCGCTCAAAATCCGGGTCATACAGTTGGTATCAGAGCTTAAGTTAAGAATTACCTTGGCTCTGTGGTGTGACTCGGTAGAGATAGGGTTAGTAATACCCTAGATTGAGTTGAGTGTATATATACGAGTGAACGTATTTGTTATTTAATATAAAATGGTTTTATATTGTGGAGATTCATTGGTTGAGTTGTTTATGGGTTCTGGTCGATCAGTTTGATCCACTGTATCGGTAGGAGTTTATAAACACTCGAATACGATGGATCGGCACGATATGTTTTGAAAGAGGGTAAATGAAAATAATTTTACCCAAAGTATATTTGATACATATTGGATATATTGATTGTGATTATAATCAAGTAAGATTATAAATTAAATGGTTATGTAAATAACCAATCAGAATTCATATAAGTGAAATGCGTGAAATCAGATGAGTTAAATCTGAATTTGGACCAGAAATTTGAATTAAAATTCTGCAAAATTGGATATGTGTTTGTAAATGTATTTGTATTAAAAATAAGGAAAATTTAAGATCTTGGGAGATTTTAAATTGTTTTACAAGCAGTATGAATTATATTTTGAAATGAATTTCAAAGTGTAAATGTTTAGAAATGGTTTTATGGTATTGAACTCACTTCGATCGCTGGAAAATAGATTCTGATGATGACGGCTGCATCATCAGTATTCATTTTCGAGTTGTAAGTGACGAATTACTACCAGAGATACTGTTTTGAATTTGTTTTGGGAAAGACAAGTTGTGTTGAATTTCAAAATGGAATTATAATATAGAATTTGAACATATGGAATTTGAATATAGAAATTCAAATGGGAATTATAATATAAAATTTGAATAGAAATTGAATAGAATTAACTAAGTCAAAGAGAAATTAGTTAATCGAGTTTTGAATTTGAAGTTGAACTTTGAAAGGTGAATTGGATTTGTAAATGGATATTCGAAATCGAATATAGAACTTAAATTTGAAATTTGGATTCAAATTAGTTAATAAGCAAGTTAAAATATATTTGAACATGCCATGTTCAAATACAAAAGTGAAATAGACTAAAGAGTTAATTAACAAATTAATTAACGAATTGAGTTAAAAGATCAGGTACAGTTAAAATAGATTGGGCAGGTATAAATATACATGAGATAGGTATGGATAAGGTATGAAGGTATATAAATAGAATGCTCGACGAAAAGGTATGTATTTAATTCATATATGAGATTTTATGCGTCGTATCGGCTAGCCGCTTGGCTTTTTCTTTTTCTTTTGGATTGGTGAGGGCCATGGGAGGCTATTTGAAATATCCCGATGCTCCTGGTACAAAGGAGGTTATGGCAAATTTTTCCGGGAATTTAAGGAGTTAGAATATTTTTAAGATAATATGATAGTTAGAAATCAATGTATCGATATATATAGAAGTCGATAAGGAAACGAACTTAGAAATAGAATAGTAAATTCAAAAAGGAAGACTAAGAATAAAATCTAGCAAGAATAGAAAGAGGAAGCGTATACGTGTTTAAAAGTGAATAAGTAGTTGTCTGGTATTGATTATTCGAGTAAGTAGTCGTATCTGTTTTAACGTTATAAATGTTATTCAGTCAAGGTCTAAGAGGTAGTTATACCCCAACTTGATTGATTTCATTATTAACAAATAAATAGTAAGATTTCAGGCTTGAAGATCAATGTTGAATAAGAGTTAGTTGAATATAGTAGTTGGGTGGTCATAACGATGTTTTACACAACATCCGTTTTAACCCAAATAAGCGTGAGCTAGGAAATATAATAAAGAATATTTCCTAAGTATAGAAATAAACGAGATCGGAAAAGAGATAAGTAATTGGAATATTTTCCATTTATAAATAGCATATATTTTCTAAGGTTTAGAAAATAAAGGAAGGCGATATTCGGAAATGTTTTCCAAATAACATAAAAGGTCAATATGGTTATTGGAAATATTTGGTTAACAAATATTGATAAAGAAATAGAGAAGTGATTTAACTAATGGAATATTAATTAAGGGCTCAGTGACATGTTCAAAAGTAAATTTTGATTTTTGAAAAGAGTAAACTGTTTAAAAACACCCAGGGAAAGACTGTTTGAATTAAAAACAAATTTAACCGAAATTTGTGAAAGCAAAATTAAATTAAGGTAAAGCCAGAAAGTGGTAACTGAGATTGAATTAGAATGATATCAAGACAAATTGGACTGTGAGATTCAAATTTGAAGTGTAATGTGACAATCAAGTTAATAGTTGGGAATCGAGAAGAAACTTGAGTTGAAATGATATTTGGCTTGGTTAAAGGTGAATGGTTGTGTTGTGGATAAAAGAGATTGGAATTTGATTGGGATGACCCTTGTATCCGCTGAATCGATAACAGGTGGAAAGGATAAAATGACATGCCGACAAAAGGTACAAGTTTATATTTCTATTTGATATAAGATTTATGAGCCGATTTGGCAAGCCGTTTGGCTGTTTAATTTTCTTTTGAATTGGAGATGGCCCAGAGAGGCGAGTTCGAGTTTGACCGATTGACCAGTACAAAGGAGGTGCTGGCGAAATTTTTCGAAGAGTTAAGGCGTTAGAAAATTTTCAGGATTTTTGAAAATTTTCATTGATAAGAATTAATTAATAATTTAATTGAAATTAAACCGTTTCAGTTGAAATTGAAGATTTAGAAGTGAACAAATATTTTCTAACCAGTCGATAGGGTCGTTCTCTACCTTTTAGCAATTTCGAGGACGAAATTATTTTAAGTGGGGAAGAATGTAAAGACTCGCATTGGCAGGGGTATTATAATTAATTTATTTAATTATATAAATGATGGTTTAGTGAATTAAATGGTCGTGGAATTAAATAATGGTGAATATTTAATTAAAATAATAAATTAAATAATATATATTTAATTCTGAAATCATCAAAATTGGCTGAAATAGCGATATGGTGTGAACTGGATCATCTGTGATATTTAATTCAGTTTAGAATTGAATTAGAATAACAAATATATTATTTGAACGATGGTTTGAACATATAATTATATTATAATTAAAATCGAGCTTAAAATGGCGCTGTAGTTCGCGATTTGTCGATTTGAACTTCAACTGAATGTACATGATTTGTTTTAAGCCGGATTTCTGTGAAACAAGAAATGTGTGGAGCTGGTGGAGCATATCTTTCTAGTGGAAGAGAAAAATAAGGATTTCGTCGTGTAGATTTTGAGATATGCCAAATCAAATATTAAAATAGTCGCTATGGAATCGTTTATCGACCGTAACGGATTATTCGATATAACTTGAGATCGGGTTTGAATTTAGAAAAGGTTCTTTTGGGAAGTAGTGATAATTTAATTTTTAAAATTTTATGGAAATTTTTAATTTATTTAATAAGCAACTTTTTATTTGGAGTATTTGGATCCCTGTATCGACATTTTGGGGTTTCACAATATGAGTTAACCTACCGACGTTATTATATTTCTGGAGTCGGGACAACTCGCTCGTCACGATGGTGTTTTTATTTCTGTCCATAGCAGTACGTAACTATATAAATTTGTAAAGTGAAGTTATAGCTTACAATGCTAATCCTTACACTAAAATATCCTACCCGTTTCTCTGATCATAAACAAGCCACATGGCCTATCCCTTAACCACATATAAAACGTTGGGTCCTCAAGAGACCACCTCTCCAAGAGTTGTTCCTATAAATATGTTTAACATTTCTAAACCTAAAACGATTTGTCATCCGTGGTCAAGCTTCTCGGCCGCCACCAAAACAGGAAGAAAACAGAAAACTTTCTTCAAACAAAAATGAAAATAAAACAAGCGAATGAGTGGGGTTCTGGAGAAAATGGAAGCTGATTGGAGTTGCACGCGATATGTACAGGTGCTTGCGTGGTATTGATATGGGAATGTTTTCCTTTGTGCATAAAATGGGTACTGTGGCGCATGATGTTGTGCATGGAACTGAAGAGAGCGAAAGCAGTGAGAACCGAGAAGGTGCGAGCTTCGAAGCACGGGCTGAGGATAGTGCTAAGAAGTTTGTAAAATGAAAGGGAGGCCATGAACGTTGCTGTGTGCGTAGAGGAGGGCAGACTATTCTGAAACACGATGAGATTATTTTATTAGTTTGGAGTCATGGTGGGGGGTCAAATTCAAGGACTGTCCCATGGTTTTTATGTACTGCGAGTTGTTGGAGCAGGGAGATAGTATGGGAATGGATGACGGATATTGTCAAGAGGATCGGATGGCGCCTGGTGTTGTTGGAATGGTTGAGGGTGGTTCCAGGTGGAAGTAGTTGCGTGTGAGTAGTGGTGATAAAATGGTGTCGATCTACTCACGTGAGCTATGAGTGTAGAATCGTTTAGACGGAGTTCTGAACGGAAGAGCAAATGGTAGCATCGGTTTTGGTTTTCGTAGAGGAAAAATAGAGAATGGGGAGGTCAAGTCTTCTGTCATGGTGGTTGCAAGGAGCTTCAGTAACGTGTTTGGATTTTGTACTGTGAAGCAAGAAGGTGATATCGTCAGTTAGGGGAGATGTAGGCGCTGTGTTAGCAGTAGAAATTTGTGGAAATTATCAAGGTGTTATGGTTTGCAAATTGGTGAATAAATGGACTGGGGAGATAAGGAATGACGCACGGAAATGGCCTACTGTTGTGGCATGAACAAATGTTGAAGCAGCTGAAACACCCCACCTCCGTTAGGGTCACTCTCAAAGGGAATGCCCTAATTTTGGTCGAGGTTTATAAGTATAAGTCACAGATATACAAGACATATATAAGAACACATATTTTTGAACAGCGGAAAACAACAACTTTTATTCCATTAAAATATGTGTTACACAAACCATGCCATAATTGTCTTACAATATTTCCAAAATCATAACTGTCTTGATTACATTGTTTAAAGAAGCATAAAGAAAACATAAATAAACTGCAAAAGTCCCATAATTGCTGTCCAAAGCCATAGTCCAAAACGAAAAGATCCAAGCAATACATTCTTTCTCTTCAAGCTGGATATGAAGGCTGGTCAAGCTGCGGTATTCCCTCCCTGTGGACCTGGGGGGGGGGGAAGGAAGAAAAAAAGACGAAAGAAAAGTAGAGTCAGACATAAAGCCTGAGTAGGTCTAGGACTATTCAGTCTATGAATAAAGAACTGGGTATGATAAGTATTAACTAGAAATGGGAAAGCACCATAAACTTAGTTAAGTTGTCTAGGGTCGAATATACTATCGTACCCTATATTAATCTCTGTACCCATATAAACTAGTTCCCAACGGGCACCCCATAATCAGGGTGAAGTGATCCATTTTCTGATGATCGGCTCCTACTCGCATAGTTACATGTGTCTTACGGCCCCCGATGTTGTAGTTACCTATGCTGGTCCCACCACGGGGTGTATCAAGTCCCATGGTGGCGGCCCGACACAATCCTAGAATGCACAGGTGTGCTACTGGTGCCCAGTGCCTTATTTTTCTGCGCCGGAGTGTGTGCACGCCCGCACCCCGTTAAAACCTACACTGCTGCACCACCGCCGTCGATTTGACCTCTTACAATCAGCCCAGTAATCGTGCCCCACCTTGCCTAGTTTCAGGGTATCATGATACCTTGTAGGGTTACTGCGAAAAGGGTCCCCCGCTACTAGGTTTTCTATTTCTAGCCAACATGCTAAGTTGGTTAAGTGTTTTATAAACCTAACCCCCAATCAGTCTGTTTAGTTTAGCATGTTCCATTTTGATTAAGTATTAATATAATTTACTTAATCCTATCAATCCTGACTCAGCCTTAATTGTCTTATTAAAGCCTTGACCTCTCACATTAGACAGGTATTGTTGTGGCTGCCTGTTGCCGGTTGGGTCCGGGCAGTCTTACGCCATAACTCAGTCTAACCTCGGGTCCTTATTGGGCTCCGTGTTTAACCACCCACATTGGATAGGTATTGTTGTGACTACTGGACAGCCGGGCGGTTCCGGGCAGGTTTACATCACAACTCAATTCAACCTCAGGTTAAACACATCGTATTTTTCTACATTTACATATTTTGTCTCTTTTCTTTTTATATGTAAATATTTGCGGCCCATTATTCAAATTCATCTTTATTGATTAAGATTTATTTATGCCACTTAATTGTTTTTCAAGGTTGTTGGCATGCGTCAAACATGCCAACACATATGTTCTATATTTTAGCCCAAACGTCATTACCCCCGTATTATACGTTCGCTCCAACGTAAGGTGTGTTGGGTTTAATACTTAAACCCAATTTAGCCAAATGAAAAGGGGAGGCTTATAACATGGTGCTTATAAGGTAACATGAAAAAGGGGAGTGTGAACGCATGAACTTGCAACGAACGATTCAATTAACATAAAATAGGCACATGTGAACTTGCAATTGTAACATCATATAATCATGGCATAACATGAATCATTTTATCCATATAATCATAGCATAAACAATACTTAAACATAAATCATTCTATTCATATGGTTAATGCATAGACAATACATAAACATGAATTATTTTATTCATATGATTATGGCATAAGCAGTACTTAAACATGAATTATTCTAGTCATATGAAAATGGCATAAACTTAAACATGAATCATAGGTTCAACTAACCATGTAAACTTGAAATTAAGAATCTAACTAAATTAGATATCATTATTATTGGCACAGGGTCTTGACTAGAAATATAAGCCTATATTTTTATTTAGGCATAATATAAACTAATCGTGTTCATAAAATCACTACATGTTAACAAAAAGGTACTTACTGTAACAACCCGAAAATCTGGGCCAGTTTAAAATTTTTATTTTCGCAATTTTAGCGAATTTTGATTATTTAAAATGAATTATTTTAAATAATATCAACGAGAAATTTAATTTTGAATATAATTCAATCGTATATAGTTATATAGATCGACGATAGAATATAAATAATTATATATAATTATAATAGGAGTTGAAAATGGCGCGGTAGTTCGATAATTCGATTTCAAAATTCAATTGAATGTACCGGGTGCAAAACAATCCGGATTTTAGTGAAACCAAAAATAATGGGATCTAATTGTGACTATCTTTCCAACGAATCCGAAAATCAAGATTTCATAGCGGGAATCAAAAGATATGTCCAGTTGAAAATTCTGAATAGTCGCTATGGAATTCAGGCCCTTAAAAATGGACATTTTGCAAATGACCTCGGATCTCGACGAAACCAGTTTTGTTGGGTCCGCAGTGTCAAATTATTGCTAGATTCCAAATTTCATAATTTTTCTAATAAATATGTGAGCGTGGCAAAGGAAAACGCGTTTGACCAGTTTCAGTTGATTTTAATCGACTGGAAATTGGCCATTTTTCAAACAGTCTCAGAATTCGATGAAACTAGTTTTGTTAGGACCGTATCGTGAATACGAAGCTAGAAAATATTTTTCTAGAATTTTTAGAGACAGTATGTAGCCCCGGCAAATTAAAATGTACGTTCAAATTTGAAAATTAAATGTGTTATACTTTATTTTGAAGAATAACTAACTGTAACAGCCGAAATGGCCTACGAAACATATTCCATTGTGTTCGGGATGGGAGTAATTAGCTAGGGGTGACAGCCATTGGGTTTGATTTAGAGCTCATGGCATTAGACAAGAATTAAACGAATTAAATAATTATATATATACTATTATATATACCACAAACACAAACCCTAGTCAAAGTCAAACCATCGTCAACTTCTGTATCGCACCTCCAAAGAATGAAATCGTTGATCCTCTCGTTCGATCCTTTCCGCTTTTGAAAATTAAAATCCACTCAACAAAATCTGAAATTTCCAAAGCCGAATCGAAGATCTAGGACGGCTCCAAACAATTGAGCGGCTGTGATCTGAAAATATGGAGTATTCTCTTCGATTTGGGTGCTCAAAGTCGAGCCGTTTGTGGATGTATTACCGGCACTTTGGACCATCGATCGAGACGCCGTTGATGGCGTGGGTGGAGGGTCTTCCGGCGCTTCGAGCGCCACCAGTTGATGGAACTCCGGTCGAGCAGAATGGCGACGGGCTGAAGCCCTAGAACGGTGGTCTCGTTCAAGGAATCGACCTTGTCCAGAACAATAACTCAGTGAGCCTTTGTTTTTTTTTTATGTTAGTTTAAATCTGATTTTTTTTTTTTATATATAGTTTTTCAAATCTGAAATTATAAATAAGCATTTTGTTAAAAAGACTGATTTTAAATAAAAATAGCATTGTAAAAATATAGTTTCTAATTTATAAAAAGCATTTTAATATAACAATATGATTTATTTATATATACTTTTCAATAAGAATAGCATTGGATTTTTCAATAAAAATAGCATTGGGTTTATAAATAAAAATATCCTTGTTTTAAATGTGTTTTCAAAGAAAAAAATTGAATTGTTTTCAAAGGCAAAATAGAAATTAGCAAATGTTTTGAAATGTAAATAGCTTGATTTTGAAAAAAAATATACATTGGTTTTAAAATATAAAATAAGAATAGTTTTAAAAATAAAAAGGGGAATATAATAGATTTTTAAAAATAGAAATATACCTTGTTTTAGAATACAATTGCTTTGAAAATAAATATGTTTTTAAAATAAAAATTAACTTTGTCTTGGAAGGGAAAATCAATGTTGTTTTTAAAAATAAAAATAGCTTTGGTTTTCAAAATAAAAATAGAATGCTTTTATCAAAAATATGATTTTTAAGAGGAAGAGGATAGGATTTTTACTTCGATAAAAATGGAACTTCATTTAGATAAAAATATGGTTTTCTTAGGTAAAAATATAATTTTTATCTATATAACATAGTAGTAAAAATTCGATTTTTAAAGGTATGAAGCGATTATAAAAATATGTTTTTTTTAATTGAAAGTGAATAAATAAAAAGGTGATTTTTATTTTAAAGACATCAGCGAATATAAAAATATGTGATTTTTACATATGTAGTGGCTACAGCAACGAAGATGACAAAGATGCGATAAAGATGAAGATTTCTATAAAAGAAGTGTCGTGAAGTTGGATAGCTATCGGTGAGAATTTCTCACCTTTCAATTTCATTTTCTAGTTATATATATATATATATATATATATATATATATATATATATATACTAGGATGCAGACGGTGCTTAGTAGCACCCGACACAATCGTCCACAGACCATGGACTTGTTTGTTTGATTGCAAAAAAATTAGTTAGATTATTTGATTGAAATTGAATTGTGTGGTGAAATGAATTGATTTGATGATGTGTGAATGGCGTGGGCCTTCACTAGACCGGGGATAAGGCTAGGCCTTGTCCCGTTTCTAGTATCGTGCCGTTATGCCGCCGAAATTTTCTAAAATAAGTTAGAAAAATAAAAATACCATTTTATTTGAAGAATGAACTGAATAGAAATTCATATGTTAAAATAAAATGTTTTATCGTTAAAAGTATAATTTTTAACGTGAAGTGAATAAAATAAAATATTCATTTACAAACCAGACGGTTTGTTTATGTACACTGATTTGACTGACATGGATTGGGATGATAAATTTTACACATCGCCCAACTGCACAAATAAAATATGTGTTTGATTGTTTGAAACCCCACACGGGTGTTGGGATGAAATTTGAAGTTCACTCATCCTGATTGATTAAATATGTCGATCGATTGATTGACAGGCTGTTACAAGCGTTAGATATCTATATTTGATGCTTATACAGTGTAGTGCACTTTGGTTGATGGTTGATTATTTTTCAATGCGATTATATACGTGTGATGTATAAAAATCCATATAATTAATGTTATATGGTGATTGATTGGGCCTCATTCCAATTTAGAAAATAAAGAATAATATAAAATAAAGGTTCATGTGTTGACAGTACTCATTCATTGAGATTGGTCATGTGTTGAACGAAATATTTTAGTAATAAAATTTACATCTTTATCAATATAAAATAAAGGTTCTTGTGTTGACAGTACTCATCCATTGAGATTGGTCATGTGTTGAACGAAATATTTTAGTAATAAAATTTACATCTTTATCAATATAAAATAAAGGTTCATGTGTTGATAGTACTCATCCATTGAGATTGGTCATGTGTTGAACGAAATATTTTGATAATAGAATATTTGAAAATAGAAATATATGAAGCCGTGTTGATTAGATTGACGCCATTTTGACGTGAATGATATTTATATCGATTTTATTCAGTTTAAGTTGAAATGAATTGAATATATAGCGATTTCGAAATGAATCGAATATATAACGATTTCGAAATGAATTGAATTAAAAACGATTTCGAAATGAATTGAATTAAAAACGATTTCGAAATGAATTGAATTAAAAACGATTTCGAAATGAATTGAATTGAAAGCGAATTGAAATGAATTCAAATTGAATTGAAATTTGAATTGAATAGAAATGAATTTTAAAACGAATTTATAAAGAAGAATTCAATTTTGATTTGAATTGAAAAGAAAGTTGAAATTGCTTTTGAAAACAATTTTAAAACTATTTATATAATTCGTTTTAAATAGAAATCGACGAAGTATATATTATATATATTATATATACAATATAATGGCCTGAATAGAACGCGCCGCGCCGCGGCAGTTCGTGAATTTCGACCATTTATTTCAAACGGACATTACGGGAGATCCGACCGTCGGATTATCCTAAAACCGGAACAGTTGGGTTCATATCGAAAAGAGCTTTCTAACGAATATTAGAAATTTGAAATCTAATGGTTGGATTTGGAGTTACGTCCAAATCAAAATTGAAAAAGGTCGCTGTAAGTGCAGTTCGATGGCCATTGATGGAAATCGACTGTACGGGCCTTGATAAAATTATTAAAAATAGTAATAATTTGTGTAAAATCATAAGAAATGATTTAGAAAGAATTGGGATGAAAAACTCCATACTTGAAAAGGTAAAAATAGATTTTTATCGAAATGAACTAGTTTTGAACTAGAAATATAATTTTATTTATTTTTAAATAAATAAATTGAATTTGAAAAGGGTTTTAAAAATAACCAGAATTTCCAATGATTGCATTGGGGTGGATTTGAATCGAAATTATCTTCGGAATATTTCCATGTTGGAATTCGTGATTATACAGATGTTGTTATGGAAATTTGAAAGATATATATATTTATATCGTTATTTCCAATACGACATTTGTTAATCGTAGAATTTGATATTGAATATAAGCCGACATATTTTCTATTCAGAGCCTTATATTGAATATCAAATGTGATTTGGGTTTGTCGTGAATGGTGTCTTCACTAACACTGTTCTTGAACCCAGTTGAGAAAAGATTAAATCTTTTTATTTAGATTTAATGAAGTGTACCAATTAAATGATATTTAATTGGAATTGAATTGGTATTGATTTTTGGGTTTATCGTGAACAGTGTTTTAAATAACACTTGTTCTTTAACCCGATAATTAATGGAATGATTTTTGGGTTTATCGTGAACAGTGTTTTAAATAACACTTGTTCTTTAACCCGATAATTAATGGAATGTGATTTTGGGTTTATCATGAACCGTGTTTTAAATGACACTGATTCTTTAACCCAGTCGAAGATTAAAACTAAGTGGAGTTTTAATGAATCTTTAATTAGATTGAAATGATCGAAAATGGAGTATCACCAGTTTTGCTCCAGGCGATAGTTAAATCTTTAATTAGATTTGAACGTGAAATGGTAATTGAATTTACCGATAACACTGTGGTGTTAGATATGAAGTATTACCAGTTTTACTTCATGGGATGAATAGGTTGGGATGGGGAAATTAAAATAAATAATTACTTCGGTAAGGTTCGCTAATCCCGACTAGTTTGAATTGAGATTCAAAAATAGAATAAAGAATAAATTCAAGGAATTTATCTTGGATAAAATTAATGGGAACCTTTCCCTATGAATGTGAAATTTAGAAACTAACTGTCGGTTAGCCAAGCAGAATGGTTTTCTGAATATTGATCTGATGTTGGTTTCGGCCTTCGGGGTTAATATTTGGGGAATTATTCTCTTGATTAATTTACGGTTAGTGACTAATGAATTGGAATGAGGCGTATGTTGTGTTTGTGTAACACTTATTTAAAATATACGCGAGTTATTCGGAAGGACCGGGTTTATCCCATTCTGAATAACTGATACGACGATATGTCGAAGATGAAGACGGTGGTAGAAGACCGGAAGTCTTCACATCGTTTGGATAATTACCGACGATCCTGATTGGGCTGTACACCCGAGAGGATGGAAATAGTTGGTGGTCGTCTAGACGTACTTGGAGATGGATGGATATGCGAGGAAAGTGCCTCCGGTTTCGTTCAGACCCAGAACGGACTTGTAAATGGACGGTGTGTCTGACATTGGATTTTAGTCCGTGTGATTGATCTCTATTAAATATATATCTGTTTGGCGGCGGAGAATTTATTCTCTTGCTTAACGCCCTTCTCTGAGACGTACGAGCTCAGGGGTCATATATTGATGGATATCAATCGCATGGAGTGAATTGCCTGTGTGGCATGCCTAAGTGGCAAATGATCAAGGCTTCTGTTGAAAAGCAAAGTCTTGTGGTTGATCAAAGCACGGCCTTGTGTGGCGTAGCTTTGTGTAACGTTGATTCGCGAGTATCACACCCGATATGAACCAAAAACGGGAGACGGACCTCAGGGAGGACTTGCGTTTCTTTCTAGTTAGAAGTGGCGTCAGTGGTTTTACACGCCCTGACGAGTTTGACTTATGTGGTTGTTGTTGTTGCGAGGCGCCTCGGATTGATCGGTCGTTCTCGAACCGATGGAGTCATTTAGTTGGCTCACTTACACCCCATAGGGTGGGGAAACGTAGTGTTCCGGCATAATAATCCACATCGGTGGACCGGCCCTGACGATCTAAAGGCTTGCCTGCGCGCTTGCCTGTGGCTCGGGCTAGAGAGTCACGAATCGGTAGAGGACGATCCCTAGCCTCGGTTCATACCATAAATGATAACCCAACTTCCAATACGACATTTCGGTTTTGATTGTAAACCTATAGTATGACGACATGATATATGGTACCCATGCCGCCTATGATTGATACTTATGATTTGAAGTTGTTTTATACACTATGCACTTATAATAGTATCAAATGATTTGTTTTAAACGTACCAAGCATGTTTGGCTGTTATAAGGGAAAACCCTATCCTCAGCTGCGATGCATTGTGTGATGGGACCTGGGTCTTATAACAGCTTCATTTTTCTTTATTTAGCATTGCGCTGTTTGTTTTATGCACTGGTATTCTTGGGAGGAAACCCGTTCCGTGTTATACGGCGTGGTCCCTTGATTTACCTATCTTTAAAATAAAGAATAATAACTGTTTTAGTTCTCACACCAGTCACATGACTGACCTGGAGTTTATTGTTTTAACCTAAACTCTGGGTGCCCCTATTTTGACACGGGCAGCTAGTAGTTTTGGTTTTGCAGATTTATATTCACAGGATCCCGGTTTACAGCTGGAACGATATCCGAAAAGCTTTGTATCCGTATATCTCCTTCTAGTTGAGTATTGTATTATTTTCCGCTGCTATGTATTTAAATGTAATTTAAATCTCTGATATTTCTGTGTTATATTTATTCATTTATACTCTGTATATTCTTGTAATCTGATGCATTGTTGTAATATACAATGAAATGTTCTTTTGTATGCGTTTTGTTGTGGCTTGTTCTCGAACTATCCGACGCTTTCCTTAGCGGGGAAGTTACGGGTTTTCACATTTGGTATCAGAGCTTTGGTTTACAAAGCTTAGAGAACAAGACACATTAGAACCATATGAAAGAATTCATCAGATATAGGATTAGTAATTTCCAACGAGAATGACTCGTTAGAGATGGGATCCGTAGTATCCTAGAACGAGCGTGAAGAGTATATTTTTCAAATGAAAACAAATTTTGTTTTGAAAATTTAAATCAATTATTCGTATTTGATTATTTATTTGTATTGATGTGGACAATCCAGAATATATAGATTTTGCGTATACGTCTGATCCGCGTGTATTCAAAGTTTTAATATATTGGATAGATATAGCATCACACTCTAGTCGCCCGGAGATGATATTGATGATAGCGATCGCATCATCAACATTTATGTTCGAGTTTCGAAGGTGTGATTTCTATATATTTCCATTAGACTGGTGTGAGAACCAAAACTAATATAGCTAGAATACATTGTTGTGATTTGGCATCAAAACATGATTTTCTTTATATATATATCAAAATTATCAATTTAAAACGTTAAATTCACTAATTGATTGATGTTTGTGTTGTTTGTTTATTTGTTTGATAATTTTGAACCATTTAGCCTAATTGAAACAAATATTGAATTGTATTGAAATTTGGTCGCATTTGCTTGCATATGCATATACTTATATTGAACAGGTCATAGCAAGGAGGCTAGAGCAGAGAATAAAATTTGTTTGCCCGACAAATAGGTACATGTTTACTACATAATATACTGTTTTGTTTGGGTGATGATGATTTTATGAGCCTATTGGCTAGCCGCTTGGCTTTTTCTTTTTCTTTTTGAGATCTGAAGGACCGGGGAAGCTATTTGAGATTTCCCGATGCTCCCATTGCAGGGGAGGTTATGGCGAAATTTTTCGAAAATTTAGGGTGTTAGCCAAATTTTTGAAATTTTTGAAAATTCTCAGAAACTGAAAATTTGGAGAATGGAAGCCAGATCGAACGTAGAGTTGATTAATCAAACCACTTTCGACTTTGTTCCTTTTCGGGGACGAAAAGTTTTAAGTGGGGGAGATTGTAACAACCCGAAAATCTGGGCCAGTTTAAAATTTTTATTTTGGCAATTTTAGCGAATTTTGATTATTTAAAATGAATTATTTTAAATAATATCAACGAGAAATTTAATTTTGAATATAATTCAATCGTATATAGTTATATAGATCGACGATAGAATATAAATAATTATATATAATTATAATAGGAGTTGAAAATGGCGCGGTAGTTCGATAATTCGATTTTAAACTTCAATTGAATGTACCGGGTGCAAAACAATCCGGATTTTAGTGAAACCAAAAATAATGGGATCTAATTGTGACTATCTTTCCAACGAATCCGAAAAATCAAGATTTCATAGCGGGAATCAAAAGATATGTCCAGTTGAAAATTCTGAATAGTCGCTATGGAATTCAGGCCCTTAAAAATGGACATTTTGCAAATGACCTCGGATCTCGACGAAACCAGTTTTGTTGGGTCCACAGTGTCAAATTATTGCTAGATTCCAAATTTCATAATTTTTCTAATCAATATGCGAGTGTGGCAAAGGAAAACGCGTTTGACCAGTTTCAGTTGATTTTAATCGACTGGAAATTGGCCATTTTTCAAACAGTCTCAGAATTCGATGAAACTAGTTTTGTTAGGACCGTATCGTCAATATGAAGTTAGAAAATATTTTTCTAGGAATTTTAGAGACAATATGTAGCCCCGACAAATTAAAATGTACGTTCAAATTTGAAAATTAAATGTGTTATACTTTATTTTGAAGAATAACTAACTGTAACAGCCGAAATGGCCTACGAAACATATTCCATTGTGTCCGGGATGGGGGTAATTAGCTAGGGGTGACAGCCATTGGGTTTGGTTTAGAGCTCATGGCATTAGACAAGAATTAAACGAATTAAATAATTATATATATACTATTATATATACCACAAACACAAACCCTAGTCAAAGTCAAACCATCGTCAACTTCTGTATCGCGCCTCCAAAGAATGAAATCGTCGATCCTCTCGTTCGATCCTCTCCCCCTTTGAAAATTAAAATCCACTCAACAAAATCTGAAATTTCCAAAGCCGAATCGAAGATCTAGGACGGCTCCAAACATTGAGCGGCTGTGATCTGAAAATATGGAGTATTCTCTTCGATTTGGGCGCTCAAAGTCGAGCCGTTTGTGGATGTATTACCGGCACTTTGGACCATCAATCGAGACGCCGTTGATGGCGTGGGTGGAGGGTCTTCCGGCGCTTCGAGCGCCACCAGTTGATGGAACTCCGGTCGAGCAGAATGGCGACGGGCTGAAGCCCTAGAACGGTGGTCTCGTTCAAGGAATCGACCTTGTCCAGAACAATAACTCAGTGAGCCTTTTTTTTTTATGTTAGTTTAAATCTGATATTTTTTTTATATAGTTTTTCAAATCTGAAATTATAAATAAGCATTTTGTTAAAAAGACTGATTTTAAATAAAAATAGCATTGTAAAAATATAGTTTCTAATTTATAAAAAGCATTTTAATATAACAATATGATTTATTTATATATACTTTTCAATAAGAATAGCATTGGATTTTTCAATAAAAATAGCATTGGGTTTATAAATAAAAATATCCTTGTTTTAAATGTGTTTTCAAAGAAAAAAATTGAATTGTTTTCAAAGGCAAAATAGAAATTAGCAAATGTTTTGAAATGTAAATAGCTTGATTTTGAAAATAAATATACATTGGTTTTAAAATATAAAATAAGAATAGTTTTAAAAATAAAAAGGGGAATATAATAGATTTTTAAAAATAGAAATATACCTTGTTTTAGAATACAATTGCTTTGAAAATAAATATGTTTTTAAAATAAAAATTAACTTTGTCTTGGAAGGGAAAATCAATGTTGTTTTTAAAAAATAAAAATAGCTTTGGTTTTCAAAATAAAAATAGAATGCTTTTATCAAAAATATGATTTTGAAGAGGAAGAGGATGGGATTTTTACTTCGATAAAAATGGAACTTCATTTAGATAAAAATATGGTTTTCTTAGGTAAAAATATAATTTTTATCTATATAACATAGTAGTAAAAATTCTATTTTTAAAGGTATGAAGCGATTATAAAAATATGTTTTTTTTTAATTGAAAGTGAATAAATAAAAAGGTGATTTTTATTTTAAAGACATCAGCGAATATAAAAATATGTGATTTTTACATATGTAGTGGCTACAGCAACGAAGATGACAAAGATGCGATAAAGATGAAGATTTCTATAAAAGAAGTGTCGTGAAGTTGGATAGCTATCGGTGAGAATTTCTCACCTTTCAATTTCATTTTCTAGTTATATATATATATACACTTGGATGCAGACGGTGCTTAGTAGCACCCGACACAATCGTCCACAGACCATGGACTTGTTTGTTTGATTGCAAAAAAATTAGTTAGATTATTTGATTGAAATTGAATTGTGTGGTGAAATGAATTGATTTGATGATGTGTGAATGGCGTGGGCCTTCACTAGACCGGGGATAAGGCTAGGCCTTGTCTCGTTTCTAGTATCGTGCTGTTATGCCGCCGAAATTTTCTAAAATAAGTTAGAAAAATAAAAATACCATTTTATTTGAAGAATGAACTGAATAGAAATTCATATGTTAAAATAAAATGTTTTATCGTTAAAAATATAATTTTTAACGTGAAGTGAATAAAATAAAATATTCATTTACAAACCAGACGGTTTGTTTATGTACACTGATTTGACTGACATGGATTGGGATGATAAATTTTACACATCGCCCAACTGCACAAATAAAATATGTGTTTGATTGTTTGAAACCCCACACGGGTGTTGGGATGAAATTTGAAGTTCACTCATCCTGATTGATTAAATATGTCGATCGATTGATTGACAGGCTATTATAAGCGTTAGATATCTATATTTGATGCTTATACAGTGTAGTTTACTTTGGTTGATGGTTGATTATTTTTCAATGCGATTATATACGTGTGATGTATAAAAATCCATATAATTAATGTTATATGGTGATTGATTGGGCCTCATTCCAATTTAGAAAATAAAGAATAATATAAAATAAAGGTTCATGTGTTGACAGTACTCATCCATTGAGATTGGTCATGTGTTGAACGAAATATTTTAGTAATAAAATTTACATCTTTATCAATATAAAATAAAGGTTCATGTGTTGACAGTACTCATCCATTGAGATTGGTCATGTGTTGAACGAAATATTTTAGTAATAAAATTTACATCTTTATCAATATAAAATAAAGGTTCATGTGTTGACAGTACTCATCCATTGAGATTGGTCATGTGTTGAACGAAATATTTTGATAATAGAATATTTGAAAATAGAAATATATGAAGCCGTGTTGATTAGATTGACGCCATTTTGACGTGAATGATATTTATATCGATTTTATTCAGTTTAAGTTGAAATGAATTGAATATATAGCGATTTCGAAATGAATTGAATATATAACGATTTCGAAATGAATTGAATTAAAAACGATTTCGAAATGAATTGAATTAAAAACGATTTCGAAATGAATTGAATTAAAAACGATTTCGAAATGAATTGAATTGAAAGCGATTTCGAAATGAATTGAATTGAAAGCGAATTGAAATGAATTCAAATTGAATTGAAATTTGAATTGAATAGAAATGAATTTTAAAACGAATTTATAAAGAAGAATTCAATTTTGATTTGAATTGAAAAGAAAGTTGAAATTGCTTTTGAAAACAATTTTAAAACTATTTATATAATTCGTTTTAAATAGAAATCGACGAAGTATATATTATATATATTATATATATAATATAATGGCCTGAATAGAACGCGCCGCGCCGCGGCAGTTCGTGAATTTCGACCATTTATTTCAAACGGACATTACGGGAGATCCGACCGTCGGATTCTCCTAAAACCGGAACAGTTGGGTTCGTATCGAAAAGAGCTTTCTAACGAATATTAGAAATTTGAAATCTAACGGTTGGATTTGGAGTTACGTCCAAATCAAAATTTAAAAAGGTCTCTGTAAGTGCAGTTCGATGGCCATTGATGGAAATCGACTGTACGGGCCTTGATAAAATTATTAAAAATAGTAATAATTTGTGTAAAATCA
>JASFAX010004014.1:27500-30000 GCA_030737875.1 Allium sativum | reverse complement strand
GGGCACTTCCATCGAAAACATTTTCAAAAAATTTTTTTTTAAATTTTTTTTTTTTAAAATATTTAAAAATTAATATTTTTAAATATTTAAAAAAAAAAAAAATTTCTCCGAAAAATCCACACAAAAAAATTTTGTTGATCAACCAACGTTTCAGCTTGCGTTTTGCCTGATCCATTTTGGTCAATCCTTCCCCTTCCTCCTCCTCACCCTCCCCCCCCAATATAGGAATATATGGAATTTAGCCTAATATGACCCCGGTAGTCCAAAGTGTCTCTGCTACGTAGGTAAATCCGACCACATTTTTTTTTGTGATTTTGCCATGTAGTCACTGTGGTTTTGAGTGATCCGCATGTGTTTTCCGAATCTGGCACTTTGCCAAGTGCCAAATCTGGTACTTTGTCAAATCTGGTACTTTGCCAAATCCAAGGCGTGCGGAGCCCGATTAGCACACGTGAAAATTCAATGTTTCACCGTGTTTTTCAGCCTGGTACTTTGGCAAACCTGGTACTTTGCCAAGTGCCAAATCTGATACTTTGCCAAATCCAAGCTGTGCCAAGCCCGATTAGCACACGTGAAAATCTAACGTTTCACCGTGTTTTTCACCATTTTTTGAGTGCCAAATCTGGTACTTTGGCAAATGTGGTACTTTGCCAAATCCAAGGCGTGCGGAGCCCGATTAGCACACGCGAAAATTCGATGTTTCACCGTGTTTTTCAGCCTGGTACTTTGGCCAACCTGGTACTTTGCCAAGTGCCAAATCTGGTACTTTGCCAAATGCAAGGCGTGCGGAGCCCGATTAGCACACGTGAAAATTCAATGTTTCACCGTGTTTTTCAGCCTGGTACTTTGGCAAACCTGGTACTTTGCCAAGTGCCAAATCTGGTACTTTGCCAAATCCAAGCTGTGCCAAGCTCGATGCGCACACGTGAAAATCCAGTGTTTCACCGTGTTTTTCACCATTTTTTGAGTGCCAAATCTGGTACTTTGGCAAATCTGGTACTTTGCCAAATGCAAGGCGTGCGGAGCCCGATTAGCACACGTGAAAATTCAATGTTTCACCGTGTTTTTCAGCCTGGTACTTTGGCAAACCTGGTACTTTGCCAAGTGCCAAATCTGGTACTTTGCCAAATCCAAGGCGTGCGGAGCCCGATTAGCACACGTGAAAATTCAATGTTTCACCGTGTTTTTCAGCCTGGTACTTTGCCAAACCTGGTACTTTGCCAAGTGCCAAATCTGGTACTTTGCCAAATCCAAGGCGTGCGGAGCCCGATTAGCACACGTGAAAATTCGATGTTTCACCGTGTTTTTAAGCCCTTTTTGAGTGCCAAATCTGGTACTTTGCAAAGTGCCAAATCTGGTACTTTGCCAAACCTGGTACTTTGCCAAAACCAAGCCGTGCCGAGCCCGATGCGCACACGTGAAAATCCAATGTTTTACCATGTTTTTCAGTCTTTTTTGAGTGCCAAAATCTGGTACTTTGGCAAATTTGGTACTTTGGCAAATTTGGTACTTTGCCAAATCCAAGGCGTGCCGAGCCCGATTAGCACACGCGAAAATTCGATGTTTCACCGTATTTTTCAGCCTGGTACTTTGGCAAACCTGGTACTTTGCCAAGTGCCAGATCTGGTACTTTGCCAAATCCAAGGCGTGCCAAGCCCGATGAGCACACGTAAAAATTCAATGTTTCACCATGTTTTTAAGCCTTTTTTGAGTGCCAAATCCGGTACTTTGCAAAGTGCCGAATCTGGTACTTTGCCAAACCTGGTACTTTGCCAAAACGAAGCCGTGCCGAGCCCGATGCGCACACGTGAAAATCCAATGTTTCACCTTGTTTTTCACTATTTTTTGAGTGCCAAATCTGGTACTTTGCCAAATCCAAGGCGTGCCAAGCCCGATGCGCACACGTCGATATCAAGTGTTTCACCGTGTTTTTCAGTCTTTTTTGAGTGCCAAAATCTGGTACTTTGGCAAATTTGGTACTTTGCCAAATCCAAGGCGTGCCGAGCCCGATTAGCACACGCGAAAATTCGATGTTTCACCGTATTTTTCAGCCTGGTACTTTGGCAAACCTGGTACTTTGCCAAGTGCCAGATCTGGTACTTTGCCAAATCCAAGGCGTGCCAAGCCCGATGAGCACACGTAAAAATTCAATGTTTCACCATGTTTTTAAGCCTTTTTTGAGTGCCAAATCCGGTACTTTGCAAAGTGCCGAATCTGGTACTTTGCCAAACCTGGTACTTTGCCAAAACGAAGCCGTGCCGAGCCCGATGCGCACACGTGAAAATCCAATGTTTCACCTTGTTTTTCACTATTTTTTGAGTGCCAAATCTGGTACTTTGCCAAATCCAAGGCGTGCCAAGCCCGATGTGCACACGTCGATATCCAGTGTTTCACCGTGTTTTTCAGCCTGGTACTTTGGCAAACCTGGTACTTTGTCAAGTGCTAAATCTGGTAATTCGCCAAATCCAAGTCGTGCCAAGCCCGATGAGCACACGTGAAA
>JASFAX010004013.1:0-40720 GCA_030737875.1 Allium sativum | reverse complement strand
AATCGATTTCCATTACGGTCGCCGAACTACACGTATAGCGATCTTTTCCAAATTTGTTTTAAACATAACTTGGGAATCACATATTGGAATTTGAAAATTCCTTTTCTATTCAAAAGCCGCTATCATTTTAAACCCAACATTTCTTATTTCAAGTCAAACCGATTTCAAACCATCAAGTTATAGCCATTCGAATTTTGAAATCGAAATTTACAAACTGTCGCTCCGCAGCGCATTCTATTCATGCCATATATCGATTTAAGTATAAATCGTTCAAATCCTTATCAAATTGAATTTATATTTTCAATTCATTTGGAAAACAGTTTAAAATTATATTTCAAATTAACCATCGCATTCATTGGAACAATTAGGGATAGTCAGGGAGAGCAGGAAACTATATTTCCAAACCCAAGCCTAGACACTATCCTCTCTGTCATCCTAGAATGGTCCGGTATAAAACCCATATTCTAATTTCGAAATCTCATTTTGAATTAAACTGAACTTGATAATATTTTAATATTAGAAAATCAGTCTTCATTTATATGGAAGGGAAATAGAATCGATCACATATATAATTCCAAAACTACAATGTGGGTGTGAATTCATGCAACCATAATAAATCAGTCATATAAATCAGATAAACATTAATTATAATCACAACCAATAAACAAACATTTCATCTGTGCACAAGCGTTACAGTCAATAACGCTTATCAGTGTTCAGTGTGTTATCTAATTACATGCACATCCATTTAAACAATAACATCCATATCCAACGAATTATTGTTAACTAATTATAACTATCCATTAACCACTAATATAAATAATTGAATTAGGGATTCTCACCATTATAGCTCCAAAATTTCCATTAGCAGGGCGAACAAGCCAACGAACACTGCTATCACTACTCGTACTGCTATCGATCAACTTCTATTAGCAGCTTGGTGATTTTTCTGCTAATACATATATATATTGGAATTAAATAAATAACGATGTTCATTATATATTATTATACATACATACAAGGACATTTTATTTTATTTTAAATTTATACTTAACTAAAATTACCAAAATTATATAACACTGTGTTCTATTTTCCGATACGGTTCTAACGGACCCAACTGCATTTTAATCAGATTTGAATTGAATGTTTTATGATTGTTTAAAATTTTATAACAATTTAAACCTAAAATCAAATAAAATAAAATCATACTCGGAAACATCTGGCCCAAAGCCCGTTTCTGTTCCTTAACCAAACCTAGCCCGCTCCCCTTCTTTATCTTCTTCTCCTCCTCGCGTTAATTCCTGGAACCAAATATTGTCGTGCATGGTGGTGCACATGCACACCATTTCTCTTTACCGATCATTAACCCGAGACCGCGCGCATATCCCTCTTCATCTCCTCATCAATTTGCTCTCCGCTGTCCAAACTCTGTCCGCCTCTATCAAAATCCGATCCCCTTCACTACGAGATACCTGCTGCAGAAAGATGCATGACCTCCTGATGTCGCACTCCCCGTTTTACCATCGAAATCCGTCAAACTTTGCCAAATCAAAGCCTACTCCATCCTCATCTCAATGCCATTATCCATTCCTCCTATCGTCGTTCAAATCTCCATCGATCTCTAACCCTAGTTCCCGACCATCAAAATCATCAACACGGAATTGCCTCACTTTCGCATGAAAAATACTGCATCACTTGCTGATCTCGACGACGAAGACGACATCGATCGATTCAAAGCGGATTGAGAGATATGATTTTTCAAATCATTGAACCCATTTCTTACTTTCTCTTTGAATCCGTGATATCTCTTTCGATACTCATCGAAATACAGATCCGCCAACTTCTAAAAATCAGAAATGATGATCCGGACAACTTCCGCGTATATTATTTCAGCTAATACTGAACTGTTTGAGAGATAGGGATTTTTGAATGAGTGGAAATGTATGAACTTCATTTACTGGAATGAATAACAGAGAACTAAAACAAGTTTTGACGTGAGATCCATGATGAAGATAGGGTGTTTATACAGGATCTTGGAAGGGTAATCTGGTCATTTTAATCATGAGACGCATGGAGCTAATATCATGCATGGTGACAACTAGTATGGACACCTAGCCTTATCCTTATCCTTATCCTAGGGATTATAAAATTAGTTTATCTTAGCCACACATTAGCAATACTTACAGATGTAGCTAAATTTTGTTATACCTATAAATGTAATCACTATATTACTTAAAGTTTATAAAAATATAACTTATTAATTTTTCAAAAAATATTTAACTATATAATTTACCAAAGTTTATACTTAAAAATGGTCTCGAATAAATACATAACAATCCTTATACAATTTTATAAATGCCATTATAATTTATCAAAATAAAAATCATTCTTGTAAAATCTTAAAATAGCTTATCGTTTTCCAAATCATATTCTTTATCAATATCATTATATATTATCAAATCAAATAATATCATTACTTAGTAATATTGGAATATTCATAAAACTTTATAAATTAAATATAACTTTTAAAATAAGTTTTCTCATACAAAAATCATATTTAAAAAGTAAACAAGGTACTTATTCAATAAATATCTATATATATATTTAAATTAAAACTAATTTATATTTAGAAAAACTAAATTATATAATAAAAATCCGAATTGAACTTAGTTAAAAATTTTGGGATATTACATTCATCCCCTTAAGACTTTTTGTCCTCGAAAAGGAAGACGAGTAAATTAAAACTCCTTTACTAATTTTAAATTCTCATTTCTCTCTTAACATGTTGGAAATGTAATGATCTCAATCGAGGTCCATATCATCTCAAGATACTCTATTTGATTCTCCTTAAAATAGAGGTTTATATAATCTCGTAATTACTAGGGCCTTCACCGGTCATGTTCATAATCAATTTCTCTGAGTTAAATTCAGAGCTGCTAACACTACCATAAAGGAGAAATTGGGATAGATACTATCTAGTACATAGATGTCTACGACTCTAAGAAACTTTACAGTGTAGAAATTATCTTCCTAACTTACCATTAAAGCTATGGAACCCATGGTTTACTTAACACTAAGTGTTCATACCTCAATTTTGTTAAATTTCAACAAAAAATTGAATCCAAATTCTCAAATAAATATTCCTTTTTCCCAAATCATCCAATTATCTTGCAAAAATAACATTTTGGATCATTTTGAAGTTCCTTTGCACTTAATACAAATCCAAGTTCAAATTAAGAGATATTTCAATATACTCGTCTCAAATCCAAAAATACTTTATTAACCCACTTGTCTATGGCTTTGTCAAATCAGGGTAAAATAAAGAGTTCAAGAATTCAAGCACTACAATCAGGGGAATAATGATAATCAAAAGATGACAACGAGCCAAACCAACCCTGCGACAAGTGAAGAGGTAGCATTATATTTCGAGAATACTCATTCTATTTCAATTTTAATCCAAATGTTTCCAATCTCATATTAATCCATTTACAAGTTAAATTCTTGCTTATTTAATATTCATACTTCGAATTCCCTACCCTAAACATTCTAAAAATAATTAAGGGATTTAATTGACCTAACTTGGGTCATTCTTATTCTTACTACCAACTCAGAAATTATTAATAGACAAATGAATTTTTATTTACGTTCCCATACAACTTAAAATTCCCTTAATTAGCTTTTAAGGGTTTTACTCACTTAAGTTATTTATTCCTATATACGATTACAAATGCCTACCAATTCATGAGTTAAGGAAAGTTTCTAATATTTCCATAAGTTAATTTCGACTAATAAATTTTATTCTAATTTAAAAACACACTGATTTTATGGTAAAGGACGCTCTCTCAAACATAATATTCCCAAATCTCATTCTAGGGTATTCCTAACCCTATCTCTAATGAGATATCATAACTCTGATGAGTGCTTACTTTTGTTCAAACATGTCGTACCCATTGCTTTCTACAAACCAAAGCTCTGATACCAATCCGTAACGACCCGACTTTTGGACCGGTTTTCGTCGGTAATTAAACCAACTTAAACCGTTCATAAAGACGAATAGTTATGGGTACTTACATATTTGCACAAAAATAACAAAATTTTTCATTTAATTACCATAATATAACATCAATTACAAGGAACATCAGAGTACTACATAAGCTCAGCAGAAATAAACTCTTTAGCGAACTAAGAAAATCCAAAATATAATTCTAACTCCAAACCCGAATCCAACTCTTGAAAGCTAAACCTGCAAACTAAACTACTGACTGCCCACGCAAAATTATGGGCACCCAGAGTTTAGGTGTGGGAACAATAAACTCCAGGTCAGTCGTGGGACTGGTGTGAGAACTCAAAACAACTATTATTCAGGATTCATTTTAAAGTTGGGTAATTCAATGGACCACGCCGCTAACGCGGAACGGGTTTACTTCATATGAATTCCAGTGCATAGAAATTCGCAATGACTTTTGAAAAATGAAGCTACCATAAGGTCTCGCGGCACACACGATGTAAACGCATACATGAGCGAGGTTTCTCCTTATGATAGTAAAAAATGCTTGACACGTGAAAACCCTCTTTCAATACTATAATATGGTGTGAAAAACCTTAAGAAAATAAATGTATTAATCTTAGCCAGCATAGGTACCATATACTATACTGACGTTGGTATACAACTAAAATCGTACGGGCTCATAGCGGAGATGGGTTTCCAACAATGACCAGGCAAAGGAACATCCTTCCGAACTGAATTTTGAACACCTCTAGAGGAATGTCCGAGGATCAACAGTGATGCTCCTCATGCCAACACAAGACCGGTTTACCCCTTAACTGGGTAACTTAGAGTACGCCTAAGTATGACATCTCTTGGTCGTTACCGACCTTTCCGAGCGCTTGCAACATCAACATCCACAAAGTAGAAGTTATCAACGTAGGTTAATACCTAGGCTCCATACCATAGTACACCTTTTATCTAGAAGGAGACAACACCCCATAACCCTGCTGCATTTCTTCCTGTTTTGGCCATTTACTGGGAGGTGAGGCTCGCCGAGGTCACGATATACACAAAGCTACGCTTAAATAAGCCATGCTTTGATCATCCATAGCTCATCACATAACTTAAGTATGCCACATTGTCCATTCACTACGCATCACTGATTCCTATCGATATATAACCTCTAAGCTCATACGTCTTAGAGAAGGGTGTTAAGAAAGAGAATAAATTATCTGCCACCAAGCAGATATATATTAAACAGAGATCAGTGCTACGCAGTCAATTACAATGTCAGACACACAATCCACATATATCCGTTTTGGGTCTGAACGAAACACCAATCCGAAAATCTCTAAATATATTCAGACCTCATGCCACTTATAACTTTGTATCAGGGGATCAGCCCAACCGAGACATTAGCATCAATCCAAATAATTAAAGAATCCAGGTCTTCATTCATTTTTTTCCAAGTCTTGAATTGCTCCATAACGCCATATTATTACTTAGAATGGTTTTCGAACACATATTCGATCCCGTTCTTTCCAAGTAATAAGCGTACTTTTAAAACAATAGTTACGGGTTACACAGGCTTTTCCATTCAAATCTCCTTCCAAATAGTTGTGAATTCATTTAAAATTCAAAGTTTGATTTACTCTAAATTCCATGAATCCATTTCCATCTTAACTCTTCTTGGAAATCAAATATACATCTTGTATCCTTATATTTCAAAAGCATAATTCTTCATTCCCTTTATGTTATTCCCTTACTTTGAATTAAGGTTGTATTTATTCAATTCCGTAAACCCTTTATCAATCTTAGCCCTTTTCTTGAAATTCAGTATTCATTTCCAACCTTATATTTCAAAAACCAAATTCATTTATTCGTCGTTATTTCTTTCCATATGCTTCAAAACCACCAAATCTTAATTTGGATTTAAATCTCCATTTATGGTAATTCAAATGATTGACATTTCAAATATAAGTTTAAAACAAAATTTAATTGACTTATATTTGATATCGATTCACAAACTCGGGCAAACACTATCAGAGTATGGATATGAGTATGTTTTAATATTTCTGATAGTATTCGTCCGCTCCTGGAATCCCACATCGAATATCTGAAGACAAACTCTTCCCAACTCACTTCTTTTTAATTTCCAACTTTCAAAATCATTAATTAAATTCATATACAAATATTTAGTCACTTTAAACCTTTCCCACTATTTTACAAATCCTTTTACGTTTTAATAATAGTTCACAACTTATAAGCTTCAAAACCATATTACCTTTGAAACTGTTATAATAACATTTGGAAACATTACTAAAAATGCTGCCGTGAAATAGTTGTTTAAAACAAGTAGATTCCAAATCGTTCAAAATTCAAATATTTCAGTTTTAAATTGATAAATAAGATTTATCGTAATCTTTCTCCATTTTAAAAATAATTTTATAAACATCTTTTAATAAATTTCCATTACGGTCGTCGAACTGCAAGTAGAGCGATCTTTTCCAAATTTGTTTTAAACAAAACTTGGGAATCATATATTGGAATTTGAAAATTCCTTTTCTATTCAAAAGCTACTATCATTTTAAACCCAATATTTCTTATTTCAAGTCAAACCGATTTCAAATCATCAGTTATAGCCATTCGAATTTTGAACTCGATATTTACAAACTGTCTCTCCGCAGCGCATTCTATTAATGCCATATATTGATTTAAGTATAAATCATTCAAATCCTTTTCAAATTGAATTTATATTTTCAATTCATTTTGAAAGCAGTTTCAAATTATATTTAAAATTAGATTTCGAATTAACCGTCACATTCGTCGGATCAGTTAGGGATAGCCAGGGAGAGCAGGAAACTATATTTCCAAACCCAAGCCTAGACAGTATCCTCTCTGTCACCCTAGAACGGTCTGGTGTAAAATCCATATTCCAATTTCGAAATCTCATTTTGAATTAAACTAAACTTGATAATATTTTAATATTATAAAATCAGTCTTTATTTATATGGAAGGGGAATAGAATCGATCATCTGTGTAATTCCACAACTACAGCGTGGATGTGAATTCATGCAACCATAATAAATCAACCATATAAATCAGATAAACATGAATTATAATCACAACCAATAAACAAACATTTCACCTGTGCACAAGCGTTACGGTCAATAACGCTTATCAGTGTTTAGTGTGTTATCTAATTACATGCACATCCATTCAAACAATAACATCCATATACAACCAATTATTGTTAACTAATTATAACTATCCATTAACCACTAATATAAATAATTAAATTAGGAGTTCTCATTATAGCTCCAAAATCTCCATTACCAGGGCGAACAATCCAACGAACACTGCTATCGCCACTTGTACTGCTATCGATCCACTTCTATTAGCAGCTGGTGATTTTTATGCGAATACAAATATATATTGGAGTTAAATAAATAACAATGTTCATTACATATTAATATATATTCATATAAGGATATTTTATTTTATTTTAAATTTATACTTAACTAAAATTACCAAAATTATATACCATTTGTTCTATTTTCCGATACAGTTCTAACGGATCCAACTACATTTTAATCGGATTTGAATTGAACATTTTATGACAGTTTAAAGTTAACCTAAAATAAAATAAAATAAAATCATACCTGGAAGCATCTGGCCCAAAGCCCATTTCTTTTCCTTATCCAAACCTGGCCCTCTCCGCTTCTTCGTCTTCTTCTGCTCCTCGCGTTAAATTCCTGGAACCAAATATTGTCGTGCACGGTGGTGCACATGCACACCATTTCTCTTTACCGATCATTAACCCGAGACCGCCTGCATGTCCCTCTTCATCTCCTCATCAATCTGCTCCACCATCCAAACTCCGGCCGCCTCTATCAAAATACTATCCCCTTCACCGCGAGATACCTACTGCAAAAAGATGCGTGACCTCCTGATGTCGCACTCCCCATTTTTCCATCGAAATTAGTCAAACTTTGCCAAATCGAAGCCTACTCCATCCTCATCTCAATGCCATTACCCATTCCTCCTATCATCGTTCAAATCTCCGATGGTCTCCAACCCTAGTTTCCGACTATCAAAATCATTGACACGGAAATGCCTCATTTTCACATAAAAAATACTACATCACTTGCTGATCTCAACTGCGAAGACGACATCGATCAATTCGAAGCGGATTGAGAGATATGATTTTTTGAATCATTGAACCCATCTCATACTTTCTCTATAAATCCGTGATATCTCTTTCGATACTCAATGAAATATGGATCTGTCAATTTCTAAAAATCAGAAATGACGATCCGGACAACTTCCGCGTATATTATTTCAGCTAATACTGAACTGTTTGAGAGATAGGGATTTTTGAATGAGTGGAAATGTATGAACTTCATTTACTGGAATGAATAACAGAGAGTTAAAACAAGTTTTGACGTGAGATCCATGAAGAAGATAGGCTGTTTATATAGGATCTTGGAAGGGTAATCTGGTCATTTTAATCATGGGACACATGGATTATATCATGGACCAAATATCATGCATGGTGACAACTAGTAAGGGCACCTAGCCTTATCCTTATCCTAAGGCATTATAAAATTAGTTTATCTTAGCCACACATTAATAATACTTATAGATGTAGCTAAATTTTGTTTTACTTATAAATGTAACCACTACATTACTTAAAGTTTATAAAAATATAACTTACTAATTTTTCAAAAAATATTTAGCTATATAATTTACCAAAGTTTATACTTAAAAATGGTCTCAAATAAATACATAACAATCCTTATACAATTTTATAAACAACATTATAATTTATCAAAATAAAAATCATTCTTGTAAAATCTTAAAATAGCTTATCATTTCCAAATCATATTCTTTATCAATATCATTATATATTATCAAAATCAAATAATATCATTACTTATTAATATTGGAATATTCATAAAACTTTATAAATTAAATATAACTTTTAAAATAAGTTTTCTCATACAAAAATCATATTTATAAAATAAACAAGGTACTTATTCAATAAAAATATCTATATTTAAATCTTATTAAAACTAATTTATATTCAGAAAAACTAAATTATATAATAAAAATCCTAATTGAACTTAGTTAAAAATTCCAGGATATTACAATGAAGGTACTTCTCATATTCTTCTTCCCTAAAAACCAGAAAAATCTACAGTGGAGATTATTGTTATTCTTATTGGATGTAGAGAAAATCAACGCGGTCTCATAGCTACAAACAACCCATTTTTTTTTTTTTTTTTACAAATTTGTCAAAAAAAGTATACACAAGCCTAGGAACATATCTTAATGTTCAATGCTTCCTTTGGTAAGATAAATTATTTACAAAATTCTTATATTGAATCCAAAGATTAAAAATTGTATTCATGTTCAATTTTATTTTATTTTTTATTCACAGTATCGCATGTGCGAAAAGATGAAACTAAGTGCAGAAAGAAGAAACTTCAACAACACACTCCTACGCTTTGCAAGGTGGGATCTGAAAGGTCTAGAGTCAATTATCGTCAAAGATTTATTGAATCAAGTCAAACATGAGCGGGTATGAAGTTTTAATTTTGCTTACTATTTCATCTCTATTTAATATATAAAACACTAGTTTTCAAAACTGATATATCATACAACTCAAAACAAATACCTCAAACAATTCAAAATGATACCTTAGACCGTTCAAAACTGATATCTGATTTTTTGAGAAAGTGCAATATTGTTTATGAGAACTGATAACTAACTTAACAAAAAACTAATACCCAAGTACCTTGTAATTTTAATATTTTTAAAAGTGAAAATAAGGCTAATGTCCCCTAAAACTAATTAAAATAGACACCACATCCCTGTTATGTTTCTTCTGTAAACCCGCCCCTATTTTTGCTTGCGCATCCTTCTTTTCAGGGACTTCCGCTTCCTGCTTAAAACCTTCCGCGTCCTTCGTTTTTTGCAAAAAAAAAAAAATGTGTCACTTATTAGAAAAAACAAAAAAATTCTTAAATCTGGAAATATTCTCGGCAGTCCACGGGAAAAAAAAGTTGCATACATGTATGCAACTTTTGATTTTAGCTGCATACATGTATGCAAATATTACATATGTTGTTTTCTTTTGAAAATCTGGATCAAAAATTGCATACAGGTATGAAACTATTTGACATTTTTGCACACATGTATGCATGTATTTGGATGAAGAAAACTTAAGTGAAATTTAGGTTGCGAATTATTACACATTTGTTTTACAAGAATAATGCAATACGTGCATAGATGCATGCAAGTAAATCAACAAAGATGCACGAAGTGAAAAACATGCATGGATGTATGCAGTAAAATACAGATCTGTGCATATGAAAATGCATTTAACTACATTTTTGTTATTTTCTCTATTTTTTTACGCCTTGTTTGATTGTTTTTTTATCTGAATTTTTCAGCGTTTACGTGTTTTAATTAATTATGAATTTTAAATTTTTTTAGTGGATTTTTGAAAAATATGGACTAAATTTATATAAAGTTTAAGACCGGATGTGAGCCTAATTTAAAACCTTAACAGGGACCTGTAAAAAATGCACCCTTTTTAAAAACTGATACCTAAAAATTGGGTAGTAGACTATAGTAGAAAATTGTTACCTACGGTACTGTAAAACTGACACCTAAAATCTGAGTAGAATATATTTATTAAAAACTGATACTTGAATTATTGTAAAACTGATACTTGAAAACTGGGTAGTAGATTATATTAGAAAACTGATACCTAAGTACTGTAAAATTGACACATAAAACTGGGTAAAATATATTTATTAAAAACTGATACCCAAAGCACTACCAAACTGATACCTTATTTATGGGGAGCATATTTCTATGTAAAATTAAATGTACGTAAGTTATAGTACCTTTTTAATTTTCCAACATATGCATGTACAAAAATAACAAATATTCAACCGCATGAGGCTATCCTTTTAGAAACATCGAAAGCATTATCAACAAGATCTAGAAGAATAAAAGAAGTGAACACAAAAAAAACATGGTGACAATCAGGAATCTCTTGGTTCATTAAAGTAAGATGTCTCAATTAGAATACTAAAACTGCATATTCAAGAGATTGAAGAGAAAAATGAAAAGTTAATTGAGGAACTAAAAAAAGAAGATGGCGGAACAAGAAATACTCAAACTCGGACAACTACTGAAATCACAAAAATCAGATTCTAACGATGATAACATAAAGGAAGCAGTGGATTCTGAAGCAATAATGGAGAAATTTCCAGTGGCAAACGAGTGAGAAGATATAGAAAAAGAACAAACTGACTTAAATATTGAAGTAGAAGAGGAAAAGAAAGAAACCGAGAGTATGTCAGTTGACGAAGAAAATACACCTGAAAATAAAGAAAAATCAGCTGAACAACAACATGATAACACTCTAGATGGGGATTGTTAAAGGGACTCCACTTTTGGTTAAGGGGGGAACAATTTTAAGGGGACTGCACTTTTTAAAAAAAATTGTTAAGGAAGGGCATGATTTTTTATTATTTTAAAATAAGCATGGACTAAACTGCTCCTCGTAACAACAACACCTGCTCCCCCCCCCTTCATTATCATTCTCTTCTATTTTGATCGAAACAGGCCTTCCTATTTAAAAAAAAAAATCAAAATCGAATCCCTAGATTACCACGATGGTTCAAATGAAAATGATATTCCCAAATCTCTAACAAATTGATTCCGAAGTATTTATGTAAGGGTTATTTTTGGTAGCTTGATGTAGATTAAATTTCTCAATATTGATAAATAAGGACAACATGAATAGTTGCAGTAAAATTGGTAATATTTACAACTGTTACAGTAAAATCGCTGCAGCTGTTATCTTCCACCATTTTTCAATTGAGTTTGTCCCTGCTGATTTGAGGAAAAGTCAATTATCACTGTAGCTTTATAATTCACTAGCCTTTTATTATGTGTGCAGTTGTAGCTCCATTAGAGATTGATAAATTATTTGCTAATTGTATAAGCAGGTTGTCAGAGCCCTTCTGAATTTGTGCAATATCCCTAATTTGTTGTTAAGTACTGATGCCCTCTTTGGTCACATTGTTTGTAATTACTGTCTTATTAGTCTCTTCACATACAGAATCGCATATATATGTTTCTAGTCTTCTCATTTAAATCAGGTGTTGTAATTGTATGTATTGCAATGGATTAATTGGTATATTTGGTTCGCACAGACAATTTTTGCATGTCAATTTTACTGCAACTATTTTTATTTCACTCACATGTTATCTCCGTTATGTTAAATATCCTTTTTATTTCATTAAATTATGCTCATTAATTAGGATTTAGATGTTATGGTTTATATTAAATAGGATGATGGGGTTAATATTGGAATTTTTAATTAAATGTTTAAGGGAGGCTAATCTATTTGGTTCCCCCTTAACAATTGAACATTAATTTAAAATTTGTCCCCCCCCCCTAACTAAAATTGGAGTCCCTTTAACAATACCCCTCTAGAAAATGAAACTGAAATTTACAAAGACAACGCCATAAATAAATAAATAAATAAATAAATCCCATCAATTCAAGACGTCACTCCTCCCAGTTTCGATTTGAATCTTACACAAGCGTTTATGAAAGAAAAAAATTGATGAAAGAAAAAATTGATGAAAGAAACAAAGAAAAACCATCCTACAAAAGAATTATAAAAGCAACCATCAAATGAAAACCAAGCAAAACACCTTCTTATGTGCAAAGACTGAAGGCAAGATCAAGAAATCCACAAAGGAGTGTTTTATATGAGTATTCAAAAAAGGTAATCAAAAAAGCAAGCGAAAAAGCAAAGAAAACGAAAAATTGAGACTCAAGATGAAGCATTTGAAGAAAACAAGCAAACAGTAGAACTTGCGGTGGTAAAAACGATGAACAGAAGATAGATAAACAACAATCAAAACCAGTAAAAGAAGAAGAACCAAAACTAGAAATAGTAGAGCCACTTGCAGTAATAAAACCAACAGGGAAAAACCTACACTTGTCACACTACAAGACTATTCATAATCTAAAGCTTGAACAACAAATAATTATAAAGAAAATTTTCTTCATTGCAAAATTTAGAGAAAATTAAGTTTTCAATTTTTCTTTGTCATGTTACATTTTATTACATACGTATATATATATATATATATATATATATATATAGAGAGAGAGAGAGAGAGGAGTGTTCAATGGCACCCCAAATAGTGAGCACCCCAATTGCCCCCCTCTCTCCAGCTCTCATTTATTATAAAGTATGCTAGTGGAAGGAGAGAGAAGTAGTGGAAGGAGACAGAAACGGAATGTGTGGTTGAAATCAGGGGACATTTAGGGGTGCTGCACTATTTGGAGTGCCATTGAACGCTCGCCATATATATATATATATACATATATTGTTGTTAATAATTGAGTAAGATTCGCTCCAAGGCACGAAAGATTCGCTGTCTTTCAAAAATGTTTTCCCCTTTCTAAATCACAATGGGTTGATTGAAAACTTCTTTCAGGATACAATGGAGGATATCTATGCAAGTTGTGATTACTTGCACAGATCAGAAGAAGCACTTAAAGTTATTTTGATGATGTAGATGATTGAGGAATTCGAGAAAGAAAAAAGTGAAATTCGTGATGAGGGAACGCTGCATTATATAGACGACGAAGCATCTATTCGTTTACGGGTGTGTCTTTTGAATTTGAACGGTCGAGACCTTTACCAACGGTTGTCCCGTTAGCGGGGGCGTTGCCCCTGCACCCCCACCTAGAGGGGTTGCCGCCCCCCCTGGACCCCCCCCTCCGTAGGGGATCATATTTGAAAAAGGTTTTGGAAAACTTCCAACATTCCACACCTTTTTTCAAAACTTCACCTATAAACCGATATCTTAAGCATCACCATAGAAAGTAGTACATATATGAAAGTAGCTTACGACATTGAACTTTCACTTAGTGTAAACAACTCAAAGTTTGTCAAGGTGCTATGGTGAACGTGTCTTGAACCAAGGACCTTTTTGTGACTTACCGGAGTCATCACACATACTAATTTCATAGCAAAGTGCAATTCTTTATTCCTATGCATTAATGGCCTTGCGTAATATCCTGATTTCATGAATGTTATAGAGACGGTCCAATCTCATAGAAAGCGGCCTAACTTTCTCATTCATATAGGTGGGTTTTAACTAAAGTGATTCTGCGAGTCACTCCTTCATACAATTGAACCCATTAAGAATTTACATCATCCTCTATCTTGCAGAATTTATACACTAGAGATTTTTCTTTTGAAATGGGATCTTATTATTGTACTCTAATGTATCACCAATTTCATACTTCAACTTGTTTTTTACCCTTTGAACTTTGTCTGTTTTTCAAAACATAAGTAGGGTTCCTATTGAAGAATGAATTCACATAGACCTTAATCCCATTCCTATTGATGTTTTCGCAATCATCTCTCTAGCCAGTCCTTTCGTCAAAGGATCTGCTAAATTATTCTTTGATTCAACATAATCGACTGTAATTGCTCCTCGTTTGAGTAATCCTCTAATAAATTGATGTCGAAGGCTAAGATGTCTTTGTTTACCATTGTAAGTCTTTTGTGCCACTTTGTACAAAGTAGCTTGACTATCGCAATGTACCTTAATAGCTGGAGTAGGTTTCATCCAAATCGGAATATCTATCAATAGCTCTCTTAGCCATTCAGCCTCTTTACATGCATCTGCAAGTGCTATAAACTCTGCCAACATAGTCGAGTCTGAGATGCATGTTTGTTTCTTAGAACTCCATGATATGGCAGCCCCACCTAATGTGAATATCCATCCTGAAGTGGACTTAGAGTTAGATTCTATGTTGTTCCAACTTGCATCGCTGTAACCTTCAAGTACTGATGGTTCTCCCTTGAAAACAAAGCCATGATTCATAGTCCATTTCAGATATCTTAGAACTCTTGATATTGCATTCCAATGTTCTCTTCCTGGATTACTAGTGAATCGACATAAGATTCCTACAGCATATGCTATATCTGGTCTAGTGCAGTGCATGGCATACATAAGACTACCAATCACACTGGCATATTTCAACTGATCACAACATCTACCAGTATTTTTCATTAATTTGACACTAGGATCGATGGGTGTTTTTGCTAAAGGGAGATCTAAGTGATTGTATTTCTTAAGAATGCTTTCAATATAATGAGATTGTGTTAACAAGATTGATCCTTCTTTTCTCACTATTTTGATTCCTAAGATTACATTTGCTTCTCCCAAATCTTTCATGTCAAAATTAGATTCTAGAAACTTCTTAGTTTCTATTATACTTTCTATATTTGAACAAAATATTAGCATATCATCCACATAAAAACAGACAGTTACACATATTCCATCTTTGTATGTGGAGTATATACACTTGTCTGCTTCATTCACTTTGAACCCTTTTGATAGCATGACTTTATTAAATTTTCCATGCCATTGCATTGGAGCTTGTTTTAATCCGTAAAGAGATTTTAAGAGTTTACAAACTTTCTTCTCTTGTCCGGATAAAACAAATCCCTCAGGTTGTTCCATATACACTTCTTCTTCCAAATCGCCATTTAAAAATGCAGTTTTTACATCCATTTGATGGACAATTAAATTGTGAATTGAAGCAAGTGATAATAACAGACGTATTGAAGATATTCTTGCTACTGGAGCATATGTATCAAAGTAATCAATACCATGGCGCTGTTTATATCCTTTAGCAACCAACCTTGCTTTGTATTTATTAATTGAGCCATCGGCATTTAATTTTCTTTTGAAAATCCATTTGCTTCCAATTGGTTTTGATCCAGGTGGTAGATCAAGCAAAGTCCAAGTTTGATTTGACAAGATAGAATTCATCTCATCTTTAATCGCATCTTTCCAAAAACTTGCATCACGACAAGTTATTGCTTCCCTATAAGTTTGTGGATCACTATCATTACTAAGAGTTATCTTAGTTTGGTTTGTGATTTTATTTATATCTCCTTCTACCAAGTACGTCAAAAAATCTGGACCAAAGTTCCTTTCAACCCTTTGTCTTTTGCTTTTGCGGGGTTCTATGTCCAAACTTGGTGAAGTCGATTCTTTATGAATCTCTTTAGCAGTACCATGAATTTTGGTATTATCTTCCGAGGAAGATTTAAACATATACTCAAAGAATTCTGCATCAATTGATTCTATCACATCATTTGTTTCTAACTTCAGAAATCTATATGCAGAACTATTTTGTGCATATCCAACAAATACACATTTATATGTTTTGCTTCCTAACTTTGTCATTTCTGGGTGTGGTTTTCTTACATAAGCCAAACATCCCCATACTTTTAAACGACTAAGATTAGGTTTTCGATTATACCACAACTCATAAGGAGTTTTGCTAATTCTTTTCGTAGCAACTCTGTTTAGGATATAACATGCACTTAGAAGTGCTTCTCCCCACCAACAATCAGATAAGCCAGAACTTAACAACATACAATTAACCCTATTCATTAAAGTTCTATTTTTCCGTTCAGCAATACCATTTGATTCTGGTGAATATGGTGGTGTAAATTCATGGACTATCCCATTTGATTCACAGAACTCTAAAAGTTCTATTGATTTATATTCACTACCTCTGTCGGATCTTAGTACTTTAATTTTACGATTTAATTGATTTTCAACTGTTGCTTTATATATAAGAAACTTGCTCAGAACTTCATCCTTACTTTTTAGTAGGTATATATAAGTATATTTTGAATAATCGTCAATAAACGTTACAAAGTATTTGTTTCATCCTCGTGAAACTTTACTATGTAAGTCTACAACATCAGTATGCACAAGTCCAAGCAATTCAGTTGTCCTACTTACTGATTTATGTGATTTACAAGTTAATTTTCCTTGCACACATATCTCATACTTATCAACAATTTCACTGTTGCATTTCGAAATAAGTCCTAGATTATGCATATTTCGAATAGCATTATAGTTAATATGGCCTAATCTACCATGCCATAGGGGTAAAGATTCAACAATATAAGCAGAAACCGATTTTATTAAATTCATTTTGAACATTCCATTACATGAGTACCCTTTTCCAATAAATACATTATTTTTGGACATAACAACACTATCTGATTCAATGACTAACTTAAACCCTCCTTTGTTGAGACGATCTCCAGAAATTAGATTCTTCGTCATTTCTGGAACGTGAAATACATCAGCCAAAGTCAGAACTTTCCCTGAAGTAAACTTCAGAGTAATATTCCCAATACCAATAACTTTGGCACGGACATTATTGCCCATTTTGACTTCCTTTACTTCGCTACATTCTTTATAAGTCTGAAACTGTGACTTGTCATTACAGATATGAATGGTTGCTCCTGTGTCTAACCACCATCCATCTTCAACTGTAACAGAGTTGGCTTCCTCTACAACAGCGTCCAATTTAGGTTCGTTTTCAAAATCAGCAACAATGTTAACCTGTTTATTCTTTTCTTTCTCATCTCTTATGCGAAT
Organism: Allium sativum; assembly: GCA_030737875.1. Lineage (NCBI taxonomy): Eukaryota > Viridiplantae > Streptophyta > Magnoliopsida > Asparagales > Amaryllidaceae > Allium > Allium sativum. Next base: position 23,203 of record JASFAX010004013.1, on the reverse strand, counting down.
TCTGCATTCCCGGGCATAATGACCAGGTTTCTTACAGTAAAAGCAATCACCTTTGGGCTTCTTGGATTTCTCCTGCTTATTCCCTTTGGAATTATCTTTCCTTTTCTTCCCATTATTATGATTCTTAGAGATTTCTCCCTGAACCACATTTGCTTTTTCTGTTTCCTGATCTTCTTTCTTATCTCTCTTACGAGATTCTTCCTCAATACGCAAATGTCGTATGAGGGATTCTAGAGAGTGTGTTTTTTCCTCATGCATCAGCTTCTTTTTGTAGCCATTCCAAGTACTAGGTAATTTTGCAATTACAACTCCCACTTGAAATGCTTCAGGAAGTTCTATTTTTGCATCCTTTAGTTTACTAACAATCAAATTTAATTCATGGGCTTGGGAAACAATATCAGCATCATCATTCATCTTATAATTAATATAATTACTTATTAGAAATTTCTGATTACTTGCCTCTTCAATGCGGTACTTGACATCCAGAGCCATCCAGAGAGCTTTTGCGCCATCTATAGTTCTATGTGCACTGTATACTGAATCTGAAAGTGCATTAAGAATGTGCCCTTGACAAAGAAAGTCTTCATTCTTTCGCTTCTGCCTTAATTCTTTTAACTCCTTTTTTCGTTGTTCTGAATCTGCAGCCTTTTCTTCAGGAATTGGTTCTAAATCATCACTTATTATATGGTTCAGACCAATGGTAGTAAGAAAGAATAAAATTATTTCCTGCTAGCGTGTAAAATTATTGCCATCAAATCTTTCAAGGCGGGTGAGAACCTGATTCATTACTTGGAGTGATTGCGCTGTAATTCTACTGAGCGACAAATCTTGAACAGAAGAGATTCTTGAAACTGTTGTTAATAATTGAGTAAGATTCGCTCCAAGGCACGAAAGATTCGCTATCTTTCAAGAATGTTTTCCCCTTTCTAAATCACAATGGGTTGATTGAAAACCTTCTTTCAGGATATAATGAATGATATATATGCAAGTTGTGATTACTTGCACAGATCAGAAGAAGCACTTAAAGTTATTTTGATGATGCAGATGATTGAGGAATTCGAGAAAGGAAAAAGTGAAATTCGTGATAAGGGAACGCTGCATTATATAGACGACGAAGCATCTATTCGTTTACGGGTGTGTCTTTTGAATTTGAACGGTCGAGATCTTTACCAACGGTTGCCCCGTTAGCGGGGGCGTTGCCCCCGTACCACCACCTTGGGGGGTTGCCACCACCCCTCCGTAGGAGATCATATTTGACAAAGGTTTTGGAAAACTTCCAACATATATTTACTGTTTTTTATGTACAAAAACAGTCTAGTTTCTTGGTCAAATTATGATTCAATAAAAGGAGGAAGCTATATTACAAAGGACATGCTGAAACATGTATTGGAAGGAAGCGTCACTGAAGGCCAAGTAAATACTTGTATCAAATTTCAAGAATGATACCTAACTGCATAACAAAATGATACCTAGAATTTGTTTCTTAAATGGGATAATTAGTTTTAATATTAAACTGACACATAATTACAGATCCAAACGATACTAAGGGCATCTCCAGTGGATTCAGGGCTGAATATTCAGCCCACTGAATATTCAGCCCTGAATGGGTGGGTAGGCGCCAGTGGTCTGGCGCCTACAATACAGGCGCCAGATCCTGGCGCCTGTATTACAGGCGCCAGATCCTGGCGCCTGTATTACAGGCGCCAGGTCCTGGCGCCTGTAGTACAGGCGCCAGATACTGGCGCCTGTATTGCAGGCGCCAGAACCCTGGCGCCTGTAATACAGGCGCCAGGATTCTGGCGCCTATAAACCCCCCCTCCGCCATTTTTTCTCTCATTTTTTCACTCAAGCTTCTTTTTTTAATTTTGTTTTTAATAGAAAATTGAAGTGAGATGCCGCCGCGATCTAATAAAGTTGGAAGAAGAGTTCGACGTAAGCCCTCTGATGAGCAAGCAGGTCCAGTACACATACCTCCGGCTCTTGGAGTATCAGCAGATGAGCTTCGTGTACTACACGATCTTCCAGAGGGTTATCAGCATAGAGCTGATACTGCATTTGACTCGATACCGGTATAACTTTAACGTTAATTATTTATAGTATTGCGCATTTAATATATTCGTACTAGCCTAATAACTGTTACTGAATTGGAAAACATTCCTTATTTCATTATATATAGGATCATCACATTCATTGTCGAGGTAGTTGGGCAAAGTGCATTCTTAAATTTTATGACAAACTCCCCCCTTCTATTAAAGATAGGTTGCATCGAAGTCCTTTTGGACAGTTTTTATCGACTAGGCCGATTCAGGCGTTGGACAGAACTCTATTACAGGCACTATGCGAGAGGTGGTGGCCGACCACACATACATTTCATTTTTCTGACTTTGAGCTTGGTATCACACCTCTCGATTTCTATATGTTAACTGGTATTGAGATTGGTCATATTGATCGGAGACCGGTTTCTTTTGATGACTTGTACGAGTCGGTTCGGTTGTATTCCGTCTTCTTACCCCATTTGGATGAGTCTCACGTTAGTAGTGGTGCGGTTACTTTGACTTACCTCCAGCAGTACATCACTGCTAATTCCTGTCGACCAGAGCTTGTGGATGGGGTGACTAGGGCATTTCTATTGTACTTGTTTGGTTCGACATTTTTTTCGAACCAAAGAAGTACCATTCGCTTGGGGTATTTAGCTTCACTTACTATGTTAGATCAGCTTGATAAGATAGATTGGGGCACAGCTATACTAGGTAGTTTGTATTCTGCATTAGATTTGTATGTGTTGGGAGACATTAGAGAGATGCAGGCTTTGTGGTATATTTTGCCCTTTTGGTACTATGAGTATACGGCCAACATGCATCGACGCATGGTAGAGATGGCGAGTCAAGTTGGTGAGCAGTTCTTTCCGCGGATGAGACGGTGGGAGGCTATTCATTATGTACCTCGTGCTCCAGTGGGTGTACGTCATGAGTTGATGGAGGCTAGGATACAGCTGGACATGCGTAGTCGTGGAAATTTGATACGCACTCCTTGGGCCTCACATTTGGCTCATCTGACAGATGCAGGCATTATTACCGACGCCCACCCGATGACGGTTGCATATACACTATCTATTCGTCGGGTGGCTTTACTTACCCCTACTTTTTTGCCCATGTGGTATTTGGGCGAGAGATGTGCGTATCAGACTAGCAGTGATACGCGTATACCCGGAGATCCTTTACCTTGCGAGGACATGTTTGGTAGATATCGGTTGATTGGATCAGAGTACATACAGGCACTACGGCAGGCTGGTTGGGTTGATATTGGCCCTTTCTTCATTTTTGGGGATTACGATTCCTATTGGCATCGAGTTTCTCCACGTAGACTTCTATGTCCGGATTATGCTCGAGGGATCAACTCCGATCATTTAGGACCTCATATGGGAGCCGGTAGGGTTCAGATACCGCAGGTTTCATTTTTTCCTACTCCGTCACAGTTTTCACAGCCTCCGATGCAGATAGAGCCAGATTGTATGTTTAGAGCATACGACATTTCGGGTACCGTTATTGAGCAGCCGATAGTGATTCCAGATGACCCCGATTATCCAGGTGTACCCTCAGCCGGACTATACCCTCCATACCAGGTATGGTTATTACATAGTTAAAGTTACGTACAGTTATTATTAATAGTTCTCTTTAAACGAATTCATACAAGTAATTCACGTCATATATCTCTGTAGTACGCACAGATGTTGGATCAGTCTAGAGTCACCCTTGCCGTTTACCGTGAGATGACTCTTTCGCATACTCAGATGCTGCATCAGCAGTACCGTAGTCATACAGAGATGTTGGAGTCTCAGATCGATGAGTTATCAGAGATGCTTAGGGCTCAGAGGCCGTTTGCACAAGCTGGTCCGAGTTGGTCTTCGACTAGAGATTTTGATGAGGCAACTAATCTTGACGATTTGCCGACCCATTATGCCGATCAGGACGACGATGCGGACGATGCCGATGATGCTGATGTTGATGATGACGGTGTTGATGATGAGGATGATGTAGACGTCGACGTCGATGACGATGTCGGTGATGATGATAGAGATGACGATGGTAGCGACGATGATGGAGGTGTTGCTTTTTAGTCGTGTAGTGATGCTGTTGGAGTTTTTTTATATGATTTCATGTATCTTGTTGATGTACTTATGTAGTGTATTGTAGTATTGCATTGTACTTGTTCTGATGATTAGTTGACTGTTGTAGTAAGTCCATGTGTTTTACTGATGTTGTATTTGTGGACCTTGGTTTGGTGATGGAGTTTTTTATATGGTTTCTATATCTTAGCTTACTACGGTATTTGTGGACTTTGGTTTAGTGATGGAGTTTGTTATATGGTTTAGTGATGGAGTTTGTTATATGGTTAATTACCATCACGAGATAATTATATAACTTGTTTTCTTCTTGAACGCAATCACATTACAACAAGCTTAACAGATACAACAAGCTTAACAGATACAACAAGTTTAACAGATACAATAAGCTTAACAGCTACATTAAGAATACGGATAATAGTACTTGCCTACTAAAACATCAAAGCAACATGTTCAGCCTTATGGGATTCGCATTGCGTTCATTCGCAACTCTTGAACTTGATTTTCGAGACGCCTTATCTCTCGTTCGAGTTCGTTTGCATATACTATTCCCCTAGGGCACAACGGCTCGTCAATCCATTCCGTGTACCTGCATCCATTTGGGTAGGATGGACAAGCCCGCATGCGCCGCCCAATATTGTCGCCTTCTGCTCGAACCAGAAGTTGGACCGCATGACCGCAGTAGCAAAGTACACGATAAGATTCACCTTCATGTTCTTGCGGTGGTACTCGATAGAACTCTACTTCTTGTTGTGGTTGAGCGAGAGCCTGTTGGTTCGACAGTTGAACATGTGGTTCTTGAACTTCTTGTGGACGATTTACATGTGGCAATTGCGCTTCTTGGGGCCTAATTTGCATTAGAAAATCGAATTCATCTTCGAGCTGCTGAAGCCTCATCTGTTCCCACGCCTTCTCATCAGAGTCAGTTTCTGATGGCAAAGAAGGCATTTTGAGTGAGTGATAAAAGGAGGAGGAAGTACTTGAATGAGAACGAAGTGGTTTGAGTGAGATATAATGTGCGTAATTTGAGTAACATATATAGCCACGGGGAGCAGAAAACAGTAAAATAAATAATGATGCTACTGCTCACTGTTTCGCCTGACTTAATACTGTAGAGAATCTGCTTTTCTTACTGTCATGATGTGAAGGGACACTGGTTCTACTTTTCAATAACTTGTTTTCTTCTTGAATGCAATCACATTTCAATAACTTGATACAAACTTAGAGATGGTAGCAACTCTAGCCTAATACAACTCTAGCCCAATACAAACTCAATACAAACACAAGGCAGCCACTTACGTAATACATTACAAACACAAACAGCAAACTCAAAATACATTACAATTAATAAGGGAGTTTCCTAATCGGTTCCATAACGGGTTAGCCAATCGTAACGAAGTTTATACGCTTCGTAGCCAACAAAATCCTCACCGTATTCGAACAAATAACGAGAATCATATGTTGCTCGATTTGTTTTAAATAGGTTTTCGTCTTGAATTGTCTCGATAATCTTTGTGTATCGATCACAAGAATCTGCAAAATGATGATTAGCCATTTGTAGTTCAACCGATGTTCGTCTAGTCGGCCGAGAACGATGGTTGTTGTGTAGCCTCGTGATCAATTCCCATCTTTCTTCATATGTTAAACCCCCTCCACTCTGCATTAGTTTCCATTCTCTTTTATCAACCTCAATATAGGCATTGACGAGGGCTAGCAAATCCTTGGATGAAAATGGGGGACGTGTAGATGTCGATGCTTGACCACAATTACGAGGTCGCCTTACTGGAGATGGACGCGTTACTGGAGCTGGACGCGTTTCTGGAGCTGGACGCGAAGCTAGAAGCACCCGATGCTGGACCTGCAAAGGAACTTCGTCAATTTGCGTATCAGGAACTAATCCAGCTTCATTCTCGTTGACTTGACTTCGTTCATACTCATCAAATAATCTGTCCATTTGTTCATCACTTATTTCCCAATCGGCCATAGAAAGGAACGTTGTTGTTTGAAGAGATAAAGCTTATAGAGGTATATTCATCCAGTCACATATGTATATTCATCCAGTCACATGTGTACAGTGGAGAATATGACCATTCACAAGCCAACCATTATTTCTGACCATTCACAACATGGCTACAGTCTCACCATGTACACTGTACACTGACACACTAACATGGAGCATACAAACAATTCATCATGGCTACAGTTCACGAATATGACCATTCACAAGACAGCCATTATTTCTGACCATTCATCACATGGCTACAGTCTCACCACGTACACTGTACACTGACACACTAACATGGAGCATACAAACAATTCAACATGGCTACAGTCACATGGGATTGGAAAAGTGATTGATTAGTCCAAGCGCTTCCATGGTATACATATACTGGTTGGACAGTAAGGTTCACAACCACATTTCAAACTCTACATTTTACATTCACAACTTATAACTTTCAAAATAATGTCTGGTCATTTACTGAAAGCAGTAATGTTATGCGATAGCGACTCTGAAAACGAAGCGTACTCTTCAGCTCAACAGCAAGAAGAAGAGGAACTAATACAAATCTACCATGAAGCATACGGATCCACTAGCGGACAACACGGTGGCTCAACAGTGGGTCGAAGATACTTTCACCGGGATCATGCGGCATTTCATAAAACACTAGTAAAAGATTATTTTGCTTCAGATCCAACTTACGGCCCATCCATTTTCCGCAGACGATTTAGAATGAGTCGACCTTTATTTGTAAGAATTCTTAAAAGTATTCAGTTGAATAATAAATACTTCGTTTTTAAGCAGGACGCTGCAAAAAAACAAGGATTAAGTGGGCATCAAAAGATGACCGCAGCTTTGAGGATGTTAGCGTACGGCACGCCCGCCGACGCTCTAGATGACGCTTATCGTATTGCTGAGAGTACGGCATTGGAAAATCTAGATCATTTCTGTCAAGCAGTGGTGGACATTTACGGGGATGAATACCTCCGTACTCCCAGCGAAGCAGACGTTGCTAGATTGCGTGAAATGCACGAAAATCGCGGCTGGCCTGGGATGTTAGGGAGTCTAGATTGTATGCATTGGGAGTGGAAGAACTGTCCTAAAGCTTTCCATGGAGCATATAATGGTAAAGAAAAAAAACCAACAATCATCTTAGAAGCTGTTGCATCTCATGATCTGTGGATATGGCATGCGTTTTTTGGAATGCCTGGTTCACTTAACGACCTCAATGTTATTGAGCGATCACATTTGTTTAGCGATTTGGCGCAGGGTAAATCAACTCCTGTTTTAATGTGGTACTTATTAGTTGATACATATATACGGACATAAACAAAATAGAATATCACTACTTAATTCATACTATAAAACGCTACTTAATTCGATACAATAAAGGTTGTGCATGACTTCATAAGTCAAATACAGTATAAATGGGAATACACCAATACCTAAACTAAATTACATGCGTCTTGATCCGGCCCGACTATCAACAATACGCTGTTTGTAATCCATCCAGTACTGCTTAGATAGTGGATCCATTCCCGTAACATCCTTTTCCATTACCATACTCTCTTGTTGTTCGCGCTCCAACTCGAACCTACACCGTTCAATCTCGGTCAACTGTTTTAATATCTCCAGTTTTTCTGAACTATTTCGTAGACGATCTTCATTTTCTTTCGCATGTTTCTCGTACATCTGGGCCAAACGAGAATCAAGCTGGGTTTGAACAGCATTTTTCCTTTTCGCAGCATGTTGACCCATTGGTCTAGCATCTTCATCAATTTGGGGGTTTTCTTCTACACCCTCGTTAGAATCGTGTTGTGAAGAATCTCCTGGACTTGAAGTATACGAATTTCGGTTTGTCTTTTTCTTCTCTTTACCCTTTGATTGAACATCTCTTAAGCTCTTTGCATTACAAGAACTCCATTTGGGATTACTAACGAGTACGTCATAACAATTAGCAAACTGGTAGTAATGAGGTTTTTTTATACCATTTTCTCTTGGAAATAATTTCAAGAATTGATCGTTCGCCATTCGCTTCTGAAAATGATAACGTAATAACTGTTTGTATACATTCATGCTATAGAAATGGAAAAATTATTTAACCAAATTATGGTTTTCAAGATTATTACCAGTTCGGCTTCGCCTCCCATTCCACTGGGGTTCGCAGTTCGGATTTTGTGAACTTGAGACTCGAAGAATTGGGTTTGTCGATTAATCTTTCCAAATCGACCAGTAAGTGCAGAGATTGATCTCGTCTTGGATACGTGTTTCTTGTTGTACGCAGCCATAACTTTACCCCAGAATATCTCACTGCTTTGGTCATTTCCCTTCGCCGAGTCGTTAGAAAAGTGGCAGTATATATAGCAGAGATCTTTATCTTCGTCTGCAGTCCAAGGAGCAGATGAATGAAACGATATCGGAGGAGCAGAACGAGGAATAAAATCCTCGATTGGTTGAGAATCGATATCCCAAGTATTCGAATTCATCGCTTCGTTGTACGAGTTGAATGGAAATGACATAGCTTGCTGCTTACGATTATGGGTGGAAGTAAATAAATCTGTGTGTCTTTCAAAGTGATATTCATACATGAATATATAGAAGAAATATGACCGTTTATAGCCGTTGTGGTTTAAAATATGACCGTTTATAGCCGTTGTGGTTTAAAATATGACCGTTTATAGCTGTTGCAATTCGAAAAAACGACCGTTGGAGGGGTAATGTGGCGCGGGGAAGGGGGTTGGATCCTGGCGCCTGGTGTACAGGCGCCAGGATCCTGGCGCCTACAGTGTAGGCGCCAGCTTCTGGCGCCTACAGTGTAGGCGCCTGGATCCTGGCGCCTGTACAACAGGCGCCAGGATCCGATTCAGGATCCTGAACTGGATCCTGAATCGGGGCCTTCATATTAAGGCGTAATTGCACCACTGGGTGCAATTACCTTAATATTCAACCCTGAATTGTCACCACTGGAGATGCTCTAAGAATACCTGTATGATGTTTGTGTGTGTATATATATAGTATAATATATGGTATGTACATATTAAGGAAAATATTTATTTATTTGTTGGTTGCCACTTGTGCTTATTTTGGCAAGATTAAAATACTTGTCTTCTACGTTATATGATTTTCTATACGTGTTTTTGGTTTTTGATTATTACACCACGCGTCCTTTTTATCACAGTGTCCTCTTTTATTTGTTTTACACCGTGCCTTTCTTCGTTTTCATTCATTTCTCAGCCAAATTATTCCTTCCTCAAATTGTATGAAATCACTAATGGCTACCACCGAATAAAATCATTGTTCCTCCTCTCTATTGTAATTATGGCCGCACCACCTCCCTTCATGAAATCAAAACATATCTTTTCCTCTTTTAATTTTAATGGCAGCGAAAATCCTCTTTACCCTCAAAATACGAAGCCGATGACTTTATGCATCGTCACGCCAACCATCTCGAGCTCCACCATTGCCTCCATCCTTCATCTCCGTCCACCATCGGACAACGCGCCGCCCGAGTTGAACCCGCTTCCATCATCAAAGCTTCAGCATCACCGTGAACTCGCACACTCATTTCCAAACAACCGACGAAGCCTACAATCGGCCAGCGCCTCTGAAGCCGCCAGTCGTCCTCCGACCCTCCGCGTCTTCTAGTTCCAGTCCACCGTACATTCCTCGAAGCGAGCACTGCCATCAGCTCCTCTCTGTTGTCAGTCACCAAACCCGTTGCCTACGTCACCAGTCAAATGTAAGTTGCCTTACCATTAAATTTGTTACCAGTGGGTTTCTTCGCAATTTCACTAAATGTCATTATTTGGGTATTGTTCAGGTTAAATATTCTGTTATAGTTGTGCTTGGCTACTGCTCTGTTTACTTGTGGCAAAAGATAATAGAACATGAAATGTCCGTTGATAAGAAGTTTTACAACTTGCAAGTTCCTTTCATACGTTATGTTTGTAACTCATGTTAGCAGATGAACTATTTTAAGTTGTCATTCCGGTAATGGGCACATTATATTGGGTTGAATTCATGAAAAACTAAACCATATATACTTTACTGCATGTCTACTCGCACCAAGTTCTGAACTTCGACATGAGAACATTTGATTTTCTTATAGGTGATTATACATTTCTCTCGGTACTTGCTGCATACCCGTATTTCCATACATATGTTAGATATAGCTTTCATTTGTTATTGGACCTTGACCCTTGGCTACTTTTGAATCAACTTATATATCTACTGGATGAGATATTTTCATGAATCCTACTGTCCCCTATGACTCTTATAAGTGTATGTTCTGCGCTGTAGAAAGAAACCGGGTTATGATTTCATATTTTAGTTCCCTTAAACTTCCTTTTGGCTTATATGCTTGGAATGAACTTTGTATACCTTCCATTGTCTATTTGCCCACTGCAAGAAAACATTGACTTAGCGTCAAAAATTTAGAAGCGGAAATTTCCATTGCTAATTTGCGATGGATTTCCATGTGATCTGCAAGGGAAAGTTTTTTTATTTTTTCAACTTTTTTTCTGTTATTTATTACCGTCGTCTGCCGTCATCCCTCACTAATCCATCGCAAATTGCATCAAATTACCGACAGAAAATTTCTATCGCTGTTTTCTGCTGCAAATCCAGGCAGAACACCGGTAAATATTTATCCAAGCAATGCTTCATCTATGATTTTGTGATTTTCTGCAAATGTAGGAATCTGCGTCATCTATATGTACAGAATCTGCACCATTTAACTAATATAATCCAACGATGATTAGTTAGCAATCCATTGTTCACTATTTGCAAAATCTGGACCATCAATTAATAATCCAAGATTTAGCTAAAATCCATTCCTTAACGCCGATTCCAAATTAAACGTGTTTCTTTTATCGGTTCACTATTTTCGTTTCTGATTTTCCCCAGTTCTTGCGCTTAATTTACAATTTCTCATTTACCCTAATTCTTAATGTCATGAAAACCGCTCACCAAATCCGTTCTCCCTATTCCAAATCCTACATGCTCCTCTCACCATCTCAGTGCTGGAGCATGGAAGAAACAAAGAGAAGATGGTTGGTTGTAGGAGCTAAAATGGAAGAGGTTTTGCGATTTCAGGCATCCAAAAGTTGATTGGTTCCGGTTTGATACTTAGGTATGATGTCGGCCGAAGGGATGAGGTGAGATTGGTTTGTGATTTGAAGGTTGCAGGAGAAATTTGCGGTGGTCTGGGTTCTGTTTCTGGTGGCGAAAGAGGAGCAGGTGTTGTAAGTGATTGTTGTATTGACAGCAGACCGAGGAAAGTGGGTTGCTGGTTTAGGGAGGGAGCAGTGGACTGTAGATCCACGACAAGGAGAAGTTAGATGATAGTTCTTCACCTCGAGGTCCCTAGCTACTATCATTTGGACCAAGAAAGCAAGGCTTTTATCGTGGGGCAATGACCTGACGTGGTAGATTTCTATTTAGCGGCTAAAGTTATCAGATTCAGAAGTAAGGTGAGCTGCTAAATATAGGATTTTGTTATTATTTTAAGAATAACGATTTATTTTTCATCTGAACAGCGTATTTGTTCATTGATTTATTATCGTGATTCCTTTCACTTATTAAAATGTGGTATTTTGCTAATTTGATTAAGGAGATGTCCTTATTTGCGTATGTAATGTTCGTATAGTTGGAAGTTGAAACTTTGATTAATTTGACTACCATATACATGCTCATAAAGGTTTGTGACGAACACTTACTGAGTTAACAAGGCTGTCTTCACAGCCAAATTTATCAATAAAGTTTCATTATGTGGCAGCCTAAATTAAATATGTATTGTTTTCATGTAACAACCTGAGCTCTAAATGCTTTTATGACAAAAGCCGGAATTTTTCCGCATCTGCTCTAGATAGCAATAATTATAGAAAATGACTTGAAACATTTTGTCGTCTTAGTTGTGCTTTAAATTACGTTATGTAGGCATGATAATATTATAAATCATATGCATGTAATGTTGGACATTAGCTGCTATAAGTTATGTCTTATATGCTTTTATGGCGTGTTAGTTTTTTCCGTCTCCTAGCTCTAACTGTGAATTTGGTTTTTGCTTTCTTTTTCCGGTTGAACTCTTATAATATCGCGAGCTGCTAGAATTAACTCATTAAAAGTTTCAGTTCATGTCATTTTCCCATTGAAATGTTTAAAATCAAGACTGATAGACTTTAGAAATATGATATGTTGTAATAGAATTCTAATATATACTATTTCATACAAAAATATTTTTAAACTAAGATATACAAATGAATTTATTTTCTTATGACATCAAGTTATATAATTTTATTACCTATAGAACATGCACATACATATATCATGGATCTAAAAGCATCTGCACAGCAAAGTTTCAAATAGAAAATTTGGACACACATAAAGTATTTATGAAGCATCTAAATTTAGGAAACTCGTAAAGAGACTCCGAAAATGTATAAGAGGGATATTAAAATTATGTAAAATAAAGGAATACATAAAACTTTTATATAAATTCAGTTGTTTCTTAGTAAATTTAAAGTGCTATTAACAACTCACAGGATGTGTTATTTAACATCTGAATGTGTTGCTTATGTGTAATTTAATAATTCTACATTTTAGAAATAATGTTTAAACACTTCTAGATAGTTTTGCTATTTTTCTGAAAATCCTAAAGATGATTTACATAATGAAGCAGGTGTCAAATTTTCACATACTATCATCAAGTCGGATACCAACGCTTTAAAATGGTGTATGATTTGTATGCCTTCTCACTCTGATAAATAGGTCAATTAATTACAGGTTTTGATACATAACTACTAATTTAGTTTTTAACATTTTATTTCGATAATGGTGGATGAAGAAGATTAATCGATTATTCTTCAAATTACAGTATCTAACACACTACCACAAGTCTTGGATGCATAGGCAAAATGGGCTTCAAACATAAATTATCCAATAAAATGATATTAGCAGCATTTTTCAAATAATTTATCCTCAACTCTCTGAAATAATATAGGCCTGGTGTTGAAATATATAATTATGCTAAGTCTTAATAAGAACTTTCCCATTGGATTTACATGAATTCCTATAGGTTAACAAGTGTAGGTGCTGCAGGTTGATAATGTCATTTTTATTACTATTTGCATTTTTATATTAAGATGGGTAGTGTACATTTTTATACACAAAATTTGATATGGTTATCCGCTGATTATGTATGTCAGTTTCAGCCAGTCTCTATTCATGTAAATACATTATGTGTGCATAAATATTGAAAAGGCTCAATGAGGCAAAGCTATTCTTTTATTTTACAAAGCTTATGTCTAAATGTTTTAGAAGACATGGATAATGCATTAATTATGACTATAAGTTCATTATGTACAAGTACAGTAACAGGGTCAAGGAGTACCGTAATATTAAAATAAGCCATTAGTTTACGTGTTTGTTTGATGGTATACAACTACTGTGTAAAAGATGGTCTTTATTTTAGATGAATCTGCACGCTGCACTATACTACTGCTGTTGGTTTTTATTTTTAAATTAACGGATACATTTTAGCCCGTTGAGTGGTTTTGGTCCGACTATTATACTATTGCACACTACCGAGAGCTTTTGGTCCAGTTATTACATTGAATAAAACTGCATTATGTTTTATGTCTGCATTTCGTAGTGAACACTTCTAATACATCTATGAATTAATGCATTATTTTCCATTTTGAATATATCTATGAGTTAGAGGATAAATTTTGAACACATATTTTTTTCTCTCAATATAATGTTGTGTGTGTATGTGTGTGTGTGTACACACACACACGTATGCATTCTTTAGCCTTGCATTATCTGGTGACAGTGAGGAAGTTATATGATTTTACTTTTCATTCTTCTCAACCAATGAATATGTAAATGCAGGGATTCAAGCTGCATGGTGATTTTTTCTTACCTGGAGGACGATCATGGAACAAGGAATTGTCGTTCACCCGCAATATTTATCTATGATGGCAGATTGGTATTAACTATTAAATGATCACGCTTTAGATTCTTAACTTTATTACTTTGGTTTGATGAATATCTCGTTTTAGAACTTTTTTAGGAGGGTGTTGGAGTTAGTAAATGTGGCACTGAAGTAACCATTTTACTACTGAACCAAATAGCTTATTTTATAAGTTACTACTTTATTTGTTTTATGTAGATGAAGCAGGCTAAACGATCTCTGTTTATTTAAGGCAGTGAGTCAAATATTCGAATCAAGCAACTCGAATCTGATATAACATTTTATACATAAAAAACAAGAAGCTGAGCTAGCATTAGGAGTAAAAAAATCTGCCTCTAATGGAGATTTGAATCATCTGAATGATTTGGTTCAAGCTGGCGATGATCCCACAAACTGGTTATTATGGACTCCATTGGTATACATTCAGGTATTAATTTTGCTTACCCTATTATCTAGAACGCTTTTATTTGTTTGGGAGTATGTTAAATCGGTAGATTTTTTACGGAGATATTGACAAACCTTTTAATAGCCGTCATTTCAAAGTATTTTTCTCCCTCTGTGTTTCTGAAATCTGAACGTATTTAAAAATGCACGGACTACTAAAAACAGTGAAACACCACAGATTTCTTTTATTCTGTTTGTAAAAGCATTACCAACAAATACAAGAAGTGTTAGGAGAAAACAAAATAAGAATTCTATATTGTATTATTGATTGAAACAAGGTATCATGATATTTGAAATTTTGATTTCTCCTTTTTTCACTGAATATTATAGACACACCTCAGGGAAAACACTGTTTTTTCCTGCACCATGTTAAAGCATCAGGGGGCTATGTGGGCGTCACTTTATTTCTAATTCAAGAAGGCTTAGTTATCAATGTTTTGAAAATAAAACTGTTAACAATTGTATTTCTCATGGTTCATGTTACATATTTAATATGTTTCATGGAAATAGATAAATTGTGCAATATTGTATTGTTAGGGGCCGTGAACGATTCACAGCCTCAACAGTGTAGCTTACTTGCAACTAAAATAATGGAGCAGCTTTTAACCTTAACGATGATGGTAACCAATTGTCTGCTGCAGTTGCAAAAATTTGCTTTTACAATCAATTTCCAACCAAGTTAGTATGTGAGAAAAATAATAGTTGTATCTTATTACTCCGAAAACATGCTTCATCACATAATTCAATCCATGACCTATGTTTCCTAAAATATCCTATGTATTGACGACTTAGTCAGTATGCTTCAGCCATTTGGTGGAATATATTTCATACCTTTATCGTGTTACTCTCCTCTCCCTTCCACTGGTTATTGGAACTTGAATTTATAATAATTTTAAAATGCTATGCCCTAAGTGTATAAGAATACTACATGGATCTTTATCGCGTACCTTTCATCGTGTTGGCTTCCCACCCTTTCCTCTTTCAGCGAATATGAATCTAAACACCAAATGATGTTATGTTTGCTTTTCGATAGAGTTAGCGGAATGGAATTGTTGACCTCATCTTGATATCAAAATAAATCAAGGCATAACAACACTGCAGAGGCATAGCATGAGAGCGAGTTTTTTGCATTTTCTGCGATTGTTCGCGTCTCCCATTTGAAACTACTTTCTGATGACTCTTTGCTTCAACTTTTTTCCTTCTCCGGTTTTCTCCTATGTATTGTGCAGTTGCCTCACCCATAGGATTACAGAAGGAATATAATTCTGTTCTGTTCTTTACCTCTTCAACTGATACGCTACTAAGCCAGATGCATGCACTGTATTTTATCACCATTATTTTGGAGTGTATTCAACTTCAACCAATTAATAAACAACCATGCTCTGCTGGTAGTGTACATTTTACTTAAATTACTGATATGCATGGATGCATTTGTTATTTTTCTAGGTTGCTCATTATATTTTGGGCAAGTTGCAGTTGCTGAAAGAAATAAAATGAACAAGTTGCCTTCGACAACACATTTAAAGTAGCTAATGTATTCTTCTTTAGATGCGCTCGCAGTCATACAATTCAAGTAAGACCGCTGGCTCTTCATTTTTATCATCCATCTTTCCATGGTTAGTTTTTGTAAATTACGTTTAGTTTTTTTTTCAATTGGCTTTCGTAATTTTATAATATTTAATTTATATATTTCATGATATGTGTTTGATATAATGTCCTATGATTGAATAAGTTAAAAAATGATGATTTTCAAGGAACCAATGCAGTCAACTCTGAGGCTAAGATAATGGGCAGACAACGGATTCAGTGCAAAAGCAATAAATGTTTGCCTCTTTATTTGAAGTATTGGCTGCGGTTTGTAGAGGCAATCAGAATGAAGTATTTGTCACAAAAGCACTCAATACTGAGATTGCATGGATGATGCATTTGTAAGAGCAAGCAATATGAGAAGAAGAATACTATAATATAATTTAACTCTTTTGGTATCTTTCAAAAAACACAAATTTATCCTACTAGACCTTATGCCTTTTCTACTTTGTTTCATAATAAATTAAATGTATGAGATTATAATTTCTGTTAGTAGAAAAATAAAATAAGGGTTTGCTCGGTTGTTATTATCAAGGTTGTGCTCCACTTTCAGGATTTACTGTTATAATGCAATGTATAATTATTAATCAGATAAACGTTCTACTTTTGATGCTTCATCAATCGATCGCTTTCAGTGTACAACCAGAATATCTTCTTTGTATGATCATGTAACTTATCAGTTCTTTCATATAGATGTACTATCCTTTTTTAACAATGTCTATAACACTTGATATTTGTATGTTCGCATTATTTCTGTTTTCGTTATGATCATTGACAATATTCATGTGCGAAGCACGAGTTTACATATGTATGTATGTATGTATATATGTGTGTGTATATATATATATATATATATCAATTGGTAGAAATGGCTAGAAAAAAAAAACAATATATAACCAGAATAGAAAGGGAATACCGGCGGAATATTTATCGAAACTGACACTAAACCGTCGCTAAGCAGAAACTGATATTTTAAAGATAGCGACGGTTTACCGACGGATAATTGAAAAACAAAAATGTTTGCTATATATTTTCGTCGGTAATCCCTCGCTAAATTGCGTGCATTTAGCGACGGAAAAATATTTATTGATTTTATTATGTTATATATATCCATCGGTAAAACGGCGGTGAAATATTTTAATATGAAATGATAATATATTAGAAAGCGATGGTGAAGTGACGGAGAATCGACGTTAATTTCCGTCGCAAAATCATGTCTAAAATACCGACGTGTTTTTTAGCGACAGCTATATTCTGCTGCAAATCCGTCGCTAACAGGCCTTTAGCGAGGGATTAGCGACGGATTTTTCCGCTGCAAAATCAGTGTTTTCTTGTAGTGGTCGCGCTGGTATATACGGACATAAAAGTACAAGTAAACTGCCATTCATCTTAGGACATGAAACTATCTTATGATCTGTCCATACATATATTCCCTGACGTTTATTGACAAAGGAGATATTAGAATACCACATACTGTATACATGGAAGACAAGCTTATTTATGTACAGTCCACATATATATTTGTTGCATACTCGTGATGTCACCCAGAACCGGTCTTATACAGTCGAAATCAGCTGCTTTGTACACATGTTTTGTTGTTTATTATGGTTTGTACGTTGTTGTATCTTGACTGGGAAATGTTACAGAACTATGCAACCCACCAATCATTACTGCCAACCACCTTATTATTGATGCATGCAATTATTTCGGTCCATTTTGATGTTTATATTTCAGCAATTTACTATTTTTCATACTCGAATTATTTAATAGGTGTTGGAATTAAACTAATTATATTTATGTGTTTATTTCAAGGTTAACTTACTTGATATAGGTTTTATCCCGACTCGGGTGTTTTTTATTTTGCATGGAACGCTCGGGTCAGTCCCCAAGTGTTTTAGATTTGAAAATATTCAGCTCGCGAAGAGGAGAGGCACGTGAAGACGCATACGTGCGCAATCTTGACTAAAAGTGTAAACTCTCATTAATTAAAAAAAATCTATGTATATATTATTTTTTCGCTCTATAAAATATTTACTCTGATATTTTTGTGTATAAAATTTCATTGTGTGAGGCATTGTTTTTTTTTTGTGTGTTTGTTCTGTTTAAACTCTGTAAGCTAAATAACTATGTATCATTTTGAATATTCCGAGTTGGTTTAATTACCGACTTGAAGCGTTCAAAAAGGCAGGTCATTACAGTTGGTATCAGAGCTAGGTTTGCCAAGCTTAGCTTATCGGGTTTAAAATCTCATTAGAGATAGAGTAGCAATACTTTATAATGAGTGGAATTATCACCAGAATTACTGTAGAAAGAGTGTATTTTGAAATTTTAAATTATTTTGAAAGTTAATAAATTGTTTTGAAAGTGCAATTATTTTGAAATATAATTTATGATAAGACTTTTGAGTATACTATTGGACGTCGAGATTGGACTAACTTGTATGTGAAGATTTTTCATATACGCCTGATCAACGTATATACGAAGTCCAATATATACTAGATAGATATAGAATCACTAGTCGCCCGAGGATGATTCTGACGATTGATGCATCATCATCAGTATTTATTTTCGTGTTTCGAAAGTGGGATGACTATATGATTCCGATTTAAACGTCAAGAAATACTTAAAAATCGTTTCGATAAGTATTTGAAATGTTTGGTTAAATTCTAATAAAATATTTGTATGAATTGGAATAGATAAACAAAATTTAAATAAGCGACTAAATTGAATTTGTATATGAATTAATATGAAATTGTGAATAACTTGAATAAATTTTGAATAAGTAACGAATGTTTTGAAACATAACATCATCCTCTGCGCTTGTTGATGTGTTGTGTTGTGTTTCCTTTGACCTGCCGTCATCTTTTGCTTATCGTTTATTCGAACCATTCATGCTTGAATTTTTGGAAATTGTCCAATCTGATCCCTGAATCCCTTGCCTTGCGGTGACAAATCTATGGACAAGTTGGATTTTGAAAAGAAATGTTTACTTGAGAATCTGGTACCCGATATTTTTTGAAATCGGTTTCTAATATTTAGAATTAATACTTGAAAAAAACCGGTTTGAAATATATATATACTAGATCAGAGTAGCGTAGCAAAAGCATGAAGATATTTTCAAAATAGATTGTTTCAAGAGATTTTTAACTATTTGAATAATGTAACTTTTCAAATGAGGTTTAAATATTTGAAACCAAATGAATTAATTCCTATATTATTTTGTGTAAAGAATTTTGGAAATGAATTTGAAAAGGAAAGTATATGATCTTATGAATCTCTTGAAAAATACTATCTTTGTATAACGGTTTGAAATCTTATTTCAAGGATATTTCAAAATGAATCGAAATATATTTGTATGAAAGTTTGATGTGGGTTATAGATTGAAATGGTTTATAAAACCTATGATTTGGATATTTGCAAAGTTCAAATTTGTATAATACTTGATTCAAGTTAAATTGATTTGAAAGGTGATTAAATTTTGATTTCCAATTGTGGGATGAAATTGATTTTTCAATTATTTGGAACATGAAAAATGATTTGTAAAGTATTTTGTAAACAAAGAAATTCGACGACTTGAAATTCCAATATTTTGAAATGTTGGAAAACAATAATACTGTTTCAAAGTATTTGAAAATTATTATTGTGAAATGATTTATAACTTCGGGATTAGAAAAGTATTGATTTATTACTAAGATTCGAGTAACCCGTTACTAAAGAAAGGTATGACGTGGGTGTAAGCCTTTGATTGATGGTTTGTTCTAGGGTCCGGAGAGACATTATTTGTCCATATCGATGTGTGCGTACGCCGTGCCTAGTGGCCTTGTCATAGAGAGAAACCTCTCGACTTGGGACATAAATGTTATTATGTCGTTTTATCGTAAAATATTTGAAATTTTCGAAATGATTTTGGTTTTGAAATCCCGAAGAAGGTATGATTCGATGTGAAGAACATATATAATATTTCGAACGATTTGAAAATAAAACCGGGATCTTATGTCGAAAAAATCATTTTGATTTCAAGTTTTAATAGAAATCAGATTTTTATAAAAATACTTTGATGAGTTTACTTTATAAGAAATTTTCTAGTTTTAAAATCTTATTGTTATTTTTTTTAAATTTGGTATTCGTAAATATTTTGATTTATATATATAAGTATAGATTTTACAACCTCTCCTTTTTGAGGATGAGAAGCCTTAAGGGGGGAGATTGTAATGATCCAGTGCTTTTGATGTTTTAAAGTGTATAGAATTTAAAATTTTGTTTTGAAATTTAACTTATATTATGAAATTATTTATATTTTAGATCTAGTCTATTTTTAAACCTTACTTTGAATTAGTTTTATATGTGTAAATTTAAAATTTAATATTTGAATTCGAGTTGTTTTGTTAAACTTAACGATAGTAGCATTTTAAAATTTATTGAAATATATTATTTGAGAAATTATAAATTTCTTTAAAAATAATTAAACTTGAGATTTATTTATAATTTATTTTAGATCTGAATTTGGTTTTTGAAAATTTATTTTTGATGTGAATTTGAAAATATAAAATATATTATTATGATGTTTGTATATATAGTATATTATATGGTATGTACATATCAAGGAAAATGTTGGTTTATTTGTTGATTACCACTTGTGCTTATTTTGGCTAGGTTAAAACACTTGTTTTCAACCTTATATGATTCGAGAATGCTATTAAGCCTGAAAAAGACTTTGTCATTTTGTGCGAAAAGAAATCTGGCCTTTGAATTATCCACATCCCTTGAATTGCGTGGATGCCTCCTGAAATGCTGGCCGTTAGTTTTGAAATCCGCATATTTTGACTAACAAAAATTCGGGCCCTCTAGCAAAGTTCTATATGATTTTCTGCACGTGTTCTTGGTTTCTGATTATTACACCACCTGTCCCTTTTATCACCGTGTCCTCTTTTATTTGCTTTACACCATCCTTTCTTTGTTTTCATTCATTTCTCAACCAAATTTTTCCTAGCCTAAATTGGAGTGAGATTTTGTTGACATCTTTTAAGGGATGTCAACAAAACACTCGACCCTGATTGGTGGAAATCAGGGGTTCCATATGGGTCCCCCTGATTTCCACTGATCAGGATGGAATGTTTTGTTGACATCTTCAAAAAAGATGTCAACAAAATCACATTCGCCTAAATTGTATGAAATCAATGATGATGGCCACCACCGAATAAAATCATCTTTCCTCCTCTCTCTGGTAATCAAGGTCACGTCGCCTCCCTTCATGAAATCATAACATATATTTTTCCTCTTTTTTTTTTTTGAAAGTGGGTTAACAAAGAGGCCCAAGGCCAAAGCCCACAAGTGGGAAAAGAAAAATAAAACGGGTTAGAAATGAAACCCGCTTCAACAAACCCTACAAATAAAACCAACAACCACAGCCGACAAACACCACAAACCCTAATTGTTTTCTAATCCGAGGCGGCTGTTCTCTTCAACTCTAAAATGACGATCAGAGAGAAATAGCTCTACGGAGGCTTTCTCACTTCCGATTCTCTTCCCTTCATCGTCTTAACTTTAAATCTTCCTTCTTCAAGCTCATGGTAACTTCTGTTTGACTTATTTAGATTCAGATCTAAAATATCATAGTTCAGATCTGAGCTCTTCAAGGCCAGTTCAACGGAAATTAAGTTGTTTCCTTGTCTGGAGCAACTAGATTCACCTCTATTCCAGACAGATAAGTGATAGATACGCCCATCTAACTCGCTTTTGTAGTGCAAATCATCTATTCTTTGAACATCGCTGCTAAGAATGTTGTTGTCTTTGTTTTGAAGCTTCAGCAAGGTTGAATCACTGTTGGAAGCCTGATCTTTAGATCTGAAAAAAACAGGTAAAACACTCGAATTAAAATCCCTTTTGTAGCTACTAAAAGACTTCTTTTTATTAAGAATGACCATTTTACTTCCCTGACGTTTCATAATTCTATGAGCAGGCTTTCCAATCAGGAAGTTAGTCTTGATGTTGCTTTTCATCTGGGGACTTCCATTAATGCTCTTGCTTAAATCCTCAGAAACACTGTTGATAGGAAAATCATACCTGTTATCAGCAGGTAAATGATTATTCCTACAATTATTTATATAAAAATTGTTGTTAGAATTATCTATCTGGGCACTTCCCTTTTTAATAATTGTATTATTCATATCAGGATGTTTTCCTTCAATATGGGAGCCTGATGAAAGCAAGACATTATTTTTCCCAGAGAGATTATGATTTGAAGTTGCATCCTCTTTAGTTTTGCTATGAATAATCTCAGAGGAAAATTTGCCTCTTTGTAAGTACTCTTCAATCCCTTCCTCGTACCTATCAATATCATTCAAAGCCAAGTTAGAATTGTTAGTGTCATTACTATGCTTGCTATTTTTAATCAGTAAAATTTTAACTTCAGAGGTAATGGCCTTCCAAATTTGATAACAGCTATTCTCAATGCCTTTGTGTAGTCTACTATTTCTTTCTTTCCAAATATGATAAATACAAGTAGTTAAATAAACACAGACATTATTAAAATCATCCTTTTTATGATTGAAAACCCTTTGAATGTACTGAACAATATTTCTAAGATTATTCAGAGAGATGTTCAAATTGAAGTTAAGCTTAATTTTAATATTAAACCAAATGAATCTAGAGAATGAACAATCAAAAAATATATGATCAATATTTTCATTCTCAGATTTACATAAAAGACATCGAGTACAACCATCAGTATTCCATTTGTAAATTTTATCTCTGGTTGGCAATTCATTAAGAATAGCAAAGTATGTGCAATAAGCCATTTTAGGACAATTAGCACTGTTCCAAACAACTTTGTACCAATCAACATAGACATATTCCCCTTTAATATAATTCCAAGTATTTTTAAAGGAGAATTTATCTTTAATTGAAAGTTTCCAACACCACATGTCTTCACTTATGCTAGGATCTATTTCAATTTTGCTATAGCAGAATTGTAAATAGATGTTGCTGTACGAAGGTTAGTGTTCCATCTAGAGTTTTGAATAATATGATCTACATTTGCATTTGCATTCCCAAAAATAATCAAATTATTCCACCCTAG